>JAVQJL010012180.1:0-30677 GCA_036024295.1 Nannoperca obscura
CTAAATATTGATGTCATTTTTCTGTTGGGGTGCCCAAATTTATGCACCTGCCTACTTTTGTTTAAGTAATTATTGCACACTTTCTGTAAATCCTATAAACTTCATTTCACTTCTCAAATATCTCTGTGTTTGTCTGCTATATGATATATTGAACTGAAATTGTTGATCCGAACAAACAATGATTTATAAAGGTAAATCTTGAAAATGATCAGCGGTGCCCAAACTTTTGCATGCCACTGTATGTGTATACTCTTGTATACCTTGAGAGGTCACACAATTAAAATTGCAAGTTTGCAACCAGTATTAGCTTGTAAGAGTGTATTTAACAGCCGTTTGACTGCCTTTGCAATCACACCAGATTAGATTTCCTTTGGCGTACACTGGAGCACTGCTTCTCCTGCATCACCAGCAGATACAAACTGTACTGACTGAAGAGTATACATAAACAGATGCAGGAGGTTGTTGTGCCCCTGTTTATCTCTCCAGCTGCTTCCTGTCATTTCCAGCTCGGCGACACAGCTAATACAATCATCCAATCACAGGGCAGACGGGCAGACAGTTCAGTCATTTCCTGTCTCGTTCTTTATTTGTCTGCATCACGCTAATGCACACAATGCATTTGGTGACTTTGATACTTTAAATGTTTGTCTTGTTGATTCAGTTTGTGGGAGAAGAATTGAGTTGTGCATAAAGGTAGCTTTCTGTTTGTGGCTCTCAAGTCATTTTACTTAAACTCAAGGACTGCAAATGTCTAGACTCCCAGCCAGGGGTGCTTGTACCCCAGGGAGAAAGATTGCGAAGTAGCTTAATGAATAAAAAAAATAGATTAAAAGAATATATCCACATATTAAGGAAGCTGCAACACCCGAACACTACGAGTTGCAGTTATTTAAAAGTGAGTCAAAACTAGTTAGCGAGAGAGCATTGAGGTCTAAACAGGTAGTAACTTTCACTTTAAAATTCTGTGGTGCCTTTGCTTGATTGGTTCCTCTAATGCACTTTTATTTCTTTTGTTGCATTGGCAACTTACAACTTATTGCTGCACTGTATATTGTATTTCATTTTATGTATTTGATTTGGTTTGATCTCATTGATTTTATTCTTATTGTTTTGAATGTCATGGCTTTTCCTATGTAAAGCACTTTGAATTGCCTCTGTGTTTGAAATGTACTATATAAATAATGCTGCTTTGCCTAAAAGTACTGGATAAACGCTTGAAGCCTTCAGCTTCACTCGTGGTAGTGTGACTGCTGACCAAACCAGACTAAATACTACTGACACTTCAATTGTATGAAAAAATATTGTAACAATGTGCATTTTTATATCAAGTGTTGTACTTTTGAATGTGTGGAAGAGATGAAGGGGGACGTGATTTCAGCACAGTGCTGTGGGGAACCACTGCTCCAGACTTCTGATAAAATCTCTTTTTGATCAGTTCAGTTTGAGATGTTTTTAAAATGTTACTTGTGATGGGTCAGCATCCTCTTTGTACCACACAACAACAGCATTTATGGGAAATGCAGTCCTAATTTTGTGAGATAGGGGCTGCTGGTTCTATCGGCCATTATCTCATTTGTTGACAGTGATTTTAGCAAGCTATCAGCTGACAACGATACTGATGTCTGAAACTGCTTCAAGTTGCACATTTGAATACAACTTGAAACTTGCTGCACTTGCAGTTGAGCACTCATGTTTGCAATCTCTGTGGTTCTCTCACAGCTGAGGTGTACACCGGCATGTCGAAGCCTGCTGAGGCCTCTGCCTGCACACAGGAAGCCGCCAACCTCTTCCCCACATCCCATAATGTGCTGTACATGAGGGGGCAGATAGCAGAGCTTAGGGGCAACATGGACGAGGCCAAACGCTGGTATGAAGAGGCCCTGTCCATCAACCCGACGCACGTCAAGACCATGCAGAGACTGGTAACACACACACTGTCTGCTCTGTCCTTGTGTTTGGTCTCTTGGGAATGTGACAGATCCGGTCGGCCTACAGAGTGCGTACAGCCTGAGGGTTTGTGTTTATGTAATTAGATATAAGTGAAGAGAGGGAACAGTGCGTCTACAGCTTCTGTTGTGTGTACGCCCCTCTACCTCTCTCTTTCTTTCTTATCGGCTCGGTCCCATGTGGAGCGCTCTGCCTCTGTGCACGTTCCCTTGGAGTGAACGGGCCATCCCAAACTAGTAAGTGTGGACTATCAAAGTCTCAGAGAGCCACTTACCATTCTCCTCTGTGTCCAAAATGACTGACGTTTGTAATAATGCAGCATGCATAATTTTCACAATCATATTTTCAGACCTTCAAGTCTACAACAAAAACGATCAGTCTTTAACATAAATAAATGTATATACAGATCTAATTATAATGAGACATTAGAATAAATACTTCCTGAATAACTTGTTTCCTCCAGGCTTTTGAGGCAGAATATTTCTGGGTTTTGTCAAGCCATTACATGGAACACCATCATAGTATGTAGAAGGAATTTGAGACTCACTGTCCACTTTTTATGGCAAGATCTAACATATGATTCATGGCTATACTTTAGTTTAATATGCATATTATGTCCTTAAGGGGAAACCGTGGCCCAATATTCTTCTGATTTTAAATGACTAATAGTTATCAAAAGTTTTAGAATTGGTCCAGAAGATCAGCTCCACCAGCATCGGCGACCTGGCTGCAATGTCTGCGATGTCACCCTTGCAGGCAATTCCACTTGTGAAAAGTGCGTCCACTAAAAGTGCTTGTAGAAGTCTTGTTCTGAAATGTTGCAAGAAGTTGTGTTGTAGCAAGAAGATCCGTATACTCTGACTCTAAGAAATGGATCAAATCCAAAAGCCTCATCTACTTTGTCAAAATCTGATGAATATTCAGCCGTGACTTTGGAAATACATGCCAGTAGTTCTTCTACGTAAACTCGTCTCTCCAACAACTCAACCTCTCACGATTCTGGTTAAACAAAAAGATCTTAGTCTTTAACAAACAGTCTGTCTCTGCAGGGATGTTTCCATAATGTTGTCAGATACGTAGAACAACAGTCTGAGCCTGTCAGTGGCAAAAACAAGCCCTTTTAGTGGACACACTTTTCACCAGGACTATGTTGCAGCCAGTTCACGGATGCTGATCTACTGGACCAATTCCAAAACCTTTAGTTTTTTTAGAACTAATAGTCATTTAGACCCCAACATTTTAGATTGTATTCATTTAGTCATTCTTTCTCTGTTTTGACAAAATGTATAGCACATTTAAAACCTAAATAGGGAACCACCACTTAGTTCTTAATAAATATAAATCTCATAAAACCACATTTAAGGTAATAAAAAAGAGCCTACTGTCTGTTTTATAGCACATATTCTGTCCTGTGTGGATCGTGTACATTTACAGGGGAGAAGTAATGTAAATGTAAATTGTAATGTATCTGAGTAGCTGAACTAGTGACAGGCGAGAGAGTATCAATGCTGACAAATGTTTCTTCCTGTGGTGGAGAATGACGTGTGTGCCCCCAGTTTATCTTCACTCCTCCACAGCATGCAGAGTGATCCCTCTTCCTCACTTTTCTCTCCGATCTGTCACTTTCACTGGGTGGACCCCAGTGATTTATCCAGGCCTCTTCCTGTGGTGAGGGAAAGTGGGAGCCATTAAGACCAAGCCATTTATTGGCAGCTCCATCTTCATTTGGAGAATGTGTGGCCTTATCATAAAGGATATAGTCTATGAAAATAATGCAGCTGATTGCTTGGTGGCGTCTTTAAAGAACATTAAAACTGCTAATGTTAAACGTAAGGTGGCTGCATTGTTGCTGTACGTAATTCTCAGAAAAGTGTCTCTAAACTCCAACGACAATCATCACCATCATGACTGTCGTGGTAACAATGTTCTTCCTCTCTTCCTTCCTCTTTTTTGTCTCTGCCGCTCAACAGGGTCTCATTCTCCACCAGCTGCAGCGCTACAGTCTGTCTGAAAAAGTCCTGAGGGACGCTGTGCAGGTCAACAGGTAGGTGTGTGTGTGTGTGCAATGTACATGATTGTTATATTTTATATCTACTGTTTCCTCCTCTCCTCTCCTTCCATTTTGTTTCATCACCTCCCTTTTCCTTTTTATCTTCCTCTCCTCTCATTTCTCTGATTACCACCTCCTCTCTCCTGATTATTCATCTTCTCTCCTCTCCCCTTCCTGTTTCCTCCTCTCTTCTCCTCAGCACGGCACATGATGTGTGGAACAGCCTGGGTGAGGTCTTGCAGGCTCAGGGAAACGCTGCCGCTGCCACCGAGTGTTTCCTTACCGCCTTGGAGCTGGAGGCCAGCAGCCCCATTCTGCCCTTCACCATCATACCCAGAGCACTATGAAACACACACACCTTCACAGTGATCAGTACTGTACTGTAGCACAGTGGCACAAATGATGGACCTGCAAGCTGCACACACACACACCAAACACTCACACACACAGCATGCCTGCATGCCACTTACACAAGGTTTTACTGCCATGCCCTCAGATACACACTGCATACAAATAGTACACATAAACATGCATACACGCTTCCCCCTGCCCACCCACCCTTCCCACAATGCCTTGCTGTGGCTGTGACCCCTGACTGTGTGTGTGTGTGTGTGTGTGTGTGTGGATCTGCACTTTTTGTGTGCCCGTTTGTGTCTGTGCATGTGCACCCATGTCTGTGTATGTGTGCCAACATGTTTCCTGTGCATATTTGTGTCTGGTTGTATGTGATTTGTAGTATGGTGTGTTTGTTGTTTTGTCCTGTTCAAAGGTGTAAATAAGATTAAGTTTGAGTTCCTACTCTGCCATTACTAGCATTCAGAAGCCTAAGAGTTTACATTTTGTTTACATGTTTTTTAGTCCAAAAATACACACACACACACACACACACACACACACACACACATTTTCCTTTCACACACTGAGGGTAGAGCTAGCTGATTTGACAAATAAAGCATATAGGCAGATAAACAGTTGTATTAAGGTTTCCTTTTATAAGCCAAATATTACTGATAATCTCCACCACTCACACACGTTCACTTGCTGTATGGCTGATCTCAGGACAGCCAGATCTTTATGGACAGTCATGATCAACACTTCAAGTCTGAATGCCAAAACACAGGCTGCATTTACACACGCAGGAGATCAGATTTGAAACCACTGATGTCCAAAAGATGGCTGTCAGTTCTTATTTTTGACATTTAAATTATATTAAAGCACATTTTATCTTGTGTACAGCCTTTACATGCTACTTTGCTGAACCATATAAACATTCTATGATTTCACAAAAAGTCCTAATATGTGCACTAATATTCACTTTTCCCAAGGGGAACTTTAAAACTAAAATGGAAAATACGCATTAAATAAGTATAAAACAAATTAAATAAAAGTGTTAGAACTACAACATACAGATTACACAGAGGAGGTATAACATGCTAATTTGTTAGCTTTAGAGGTGCTGGTATGCAGACTTTGTTACCTTTAGACAGAGCCAGGCTAGCCTTTTCCTCCTTTCCTGTCTTTATGCTAAGCTAAGCTAACTAACTGATAGCTTTAGCTTTGTACTCAGACATAAGCGTGGTATCAATCTTCTCATTTAACTCTCAGTAAGAAAGAAAATGAACGTATTGCTGTAAAATAAAACCCATTTCCATATGAATAATTGTACATTTCATTTTGTGCTTTTGATCTATTTGGAGAAGCTGATGTTTTTAGCGGCTGTACTCACAATATCTGAACACAAAAGGAGTGCCACCTACAAAAACTCACCATAATGTCGCAGATAATAACCAGTTAAGTTTCAAACTGGACCACCTATATGTAACATGTATATTTGAACACATTCTAAGT
This sequence comes from Nannoperca obscura, assembly GCA_036024295.1. Lineage (NCBI taxonomy): Eukaryota > Metazoa > Chordata > Actinopteri > Centrarchiformes > Percichthyidae > Nannoperca > Nannoperca obscura. Next base: position 5,846 of record JAVQJL010012180.1, read on the forward strand.
AAGTATGGGAGGAATCTTACATTTTCTCAAAAGTCAGATTTTCTGTCCTGTGTAAACGCAACCAGTGAGTGTGTTGTCTTTGTGTCCTGTCACAGTCACGTTAAATACAACTTGATGGAAATAGTTTGTTTTTTTCATTCGATTTTTCATTATAAATACAAAGCATTATTGTTGTATATTTGATTGTTCCAAGTGTATTATTAATATCGTTATTTTAGAAAGTAAATTATAATTCTATTTTCTGGAGCGCGATGTTACTGAGATGCTGTTGGGAGGAATAAAAGGATGAACTGGTTCAGTGTGTGTGTTGATGTGAGTTCAGTCAGCGAGTCCTTTGTGCTGTAAATAAATGACTGAAATCAGGATGATAATAATGACAAAGATAATAATAAAAGTGACCAAAAACAAGTGGGACTTCTTGTCTATTTGTTGTATTTGATATATTGAGTAGTGACAGCATCTGTGCTTTTCTTCTTTCTTCTACTACTAATTTGTGCTGTGATGAGAAAATATTTACCGCTTACTATTGAGGTTAATACAAACCTGTGTGTGTGTGTGTGTGTGTGTGTGTCCCCTCTGGATGTGACCTCGGGGCCAGCAGTGTGTGTTACTTTCTCAGGTGTGTGTCTGTTAGTGGATAGGTGTGTGTTTGTATCAGAGGATTACAGTGCTGACAGGCTTTGTCCTAGAGTGTCAGGAAGCCACAGTTCACATGCAGACACACCACAGCCCCCCTGCTAATACTCAGGTATCAATAACAGTTAGTCCCCCTTCAAGGTCATGGCCTCAGCGCAGAGGTGTACTGGATATGGGACTGATAATGTTTTTTTTCATTACATATTAAGAGTACATTACATTTCAGGGGGCATGTTTTGCTTTTTACTCCATTACATTTTATCTGACTGCTGATTAAAACATATTTTTAACACAAGGTAAACTCAACACCACTGCTGGATATTAATCTTGTATCTCAGCTTGGTCCTAGCATTATTTATCTGCAACCTGTAGAGGAGCACAGTCGCTGTCTTGTGAAAACCATGTACCGTCTCCAACATTTCAGGAGCTGATGAAAACTGCCCTGTTTTCAGCTTTGACACAGTGCATCCTCAGATAATCCAATTCCAAATCACCACAAGATAAATGGTTTTCACATTATAATTCTTTAACTTATCTGAAAGCTAGAAAATCCCCAGAAGTGGAGATACGTGTATTTTACCCTCCCCGACAGGATGCAGCAGTCAGACTACATGTTAGCACAATCTTAACATTCTTGGGAGAGACCGTTCTTTACTGCAAGTACATTTACTTTGTATGTTTTACTAAATTTACTGCTAACACTTGTTTATTTTTACTTCAGTCAAATAGTGAGTATAGGACCTTGACTCGTAAGTTGTGCAATCCTCTGTTGTGATGTGATACCTTTACTTTAATAAAAACAAGTATTTCTTTCAGAAATTCTTTGTCTTGTCACAGAAGGTTGAAACATTTTAGTGGTGTGCAGATTCAAACCATTCATACTCTACTGTTGAATTTTAACCAGCCCATCAAATCAAATCTGTTGAGGACGGTGGCATTGAAGCCTAATTGGCCAATTTCTCCTGAGACTTGACATCCCATTGGAGTGCGAGATCCCCACTGTTGGTGATTACAGGGATTTAAAAAGACAGAGGAAAGAAAGAGAAACAATGACTTAAATACAGAATATCTGCCTTATACTGTAGCATGGGATGTCCAGCCCTAATACACACACACCTTATCCATTCTTCTGGCTGTCAGGTGAAAAACTGAAATATTTATGTTGCTGAAAGCTGGAGCCAGGAGTGGGGGATTGTATGTCTGTGTGTGTGTGATACACTGGATGTGAGATGAATTTGAGGTGAATGTGAAAAGAGACTCTTCTGGACTGGAAACCCTGTTAATAATAATGTTGGAGTGGCAGCTCAGATATATTAATACACTTCAGACAGTTACGTAACTACAGCTACTGTGTGTGTGTGTGTGTGTGTGTGTGTTATACATGGATAAATCGAACACATCCCTCACTTTTCCATCTGCCTGTCTGCTTCTCATCGATGCCACATTCAGAATCATCAACTATATTTGATATATGTTGTAGAAAGTAGCATCAGTATAAACATGACATTCTGCTTATTGACATAGCTGCTCAGTAACTAAACACAGTGAAGCCTGCAGTGTCTTTGTTAGACCTACAACTTTTACTGGCATCAGCTGTTTAAACAGTATCACAATATCTGCTTCTGGATCAGAGGAAAGAGGGATGCATCTTAGGAGGAGATTTTATGGGTTTTAAGATGCACTGTGAATCCGTTTTCATTTTCTCTTTTCATCCCTCGCTCTTCCTCTCCCTCAAGTCCTGGGTTTCTATTATTGTCTTTCAACCTCCTCACCCCCCCCCCCCCCCCCCCATGTCTCTCCTCTTGCTCGCTCCTCAAACTCCCACTGTTTTCTGCTCCCTCTCTTTTCCTTCCACCCACCACCCCATGCCTGGCTCTGTTGCCTAGCAACACCTCCTCATCTGTAGACAGACGTTCTCAACGATCTGGAGAAGTCCTTGTGACACCCCTCCATACACACATATACACTAATTGTAGCAATAGATCAATGAGGACATGCCGGTGTCCATAACCGTCACTAGTGTTTAGGACACGTCATGTCAACTTGAGAACAGACTTGTAGGTTTTCAAAATCCTCCTATTCCCTCGTCTGAATAGTGACTTTGATAGGATGTTAATAGCTGTACCATGGTGATATGTTCAAATAGATGGAGGGTTTTAGTATTACTTTATTCCTGACCTCTTACTCCTTTCTCCTATTCCCCATAGTTCCTTTCATTTCCCGTTTACCTGCTATGGAAACACTCGTATTGTATGAAAGGCAGAGTGTAGTTTTTCTGTTCTCGTCTAGCGTTTGCTCAAAACCAGACAAACCAAGGAGGGAAATGTACGTTTTAAAATGTGAACATCTACCAGCAACTCATTAATCATTGCTGTGTGAAATCTACCAGCCACTTCCATATTTTACCAGCATTTGGCTGGTGCTGTCTGATCCTCTGATAGCAGCTCGTTTAGGAGTCCCAAGTATGTACATTTACAGTTAGAAAGACATTGCATGTAATAAGTAGCACAGACGAGTCATTTTAAAGCAGTACTTTCTCCACAGAATCAGCCTTCACTCAGAAGACACAAATTGGCTCATTTTTATCAAACAAACACACAGAGTATGAGATTTTAGTTCATGGTATTTTATTGGAAAAACAAAATGTAAAGACTAGCATGTACAACTTGGAATGCAGATCAACTGAACTAAACCGAACAGTTGGACTGGGCCGGGCCTCGCCGCACCCACACACACGCAAACTCACACAAACACAAGATAGAAATGTCGCAAAGCACCAACCCTGTCCCCACTAAACTGAGATGAACACCCCGTAGAATCAGGATACACGCAACCTTCGAGGCAATACTGTTTCTAAGCATGCTTTAGTGAGCAATAACCACAGATTGTATTTCACTACTGACCAATAAACTTATATTTTCATTGTTTGTAAAGCTCCATTTATAACCAATATTGCCCCAACAATTGCTCTTGTATATCATCATCTTTAAAGCCCACCCAACCCGTCCAAATAGTCTACAACAACCTTCGCCCAAGGGTCTTAAACGTATGCCCCAACTCAGGCTTCTCCCTCAAAGAAGGTAAACACACAAAGGATAAAGCGAGAATCCTGACATGCCAGAAACACAGAATCTAAAATGAGTTACTTATTTATTCCATTTTAATATTTTTCTTAAAAATCTCAGTTGTCACCGATTTCCTTTAGGTAAGCAAACTGCAAAAGGTTCCGCTGGTTCACTCCCTCCCATCCATGTGAACTAACCCCTCCCCCCTTTCTGTGGGTCCCAGGCCAACCTGAAGCCCAACAACAGCCCTCTGCCACTGGGCTCTCAACAGTAACCCATCTAAAGCTGCATGCATGAAGAACAGAAAAAAAGAAAACAGGAAGTCATAGAAGAAAGGCGATTGGCCAGCCCATATAATCGTCATGATATCAGGCAGATGGAACCAGGAAGCAGAGGAGCAGAGGCCAAACCAGCCAGCTGCAGAGAGGCTGCTTGGCTTACAACTTGAGATCTGATTGGGCAGCTCAGCGCTGGGGTTGGGGAATACAAGCCAGTACATGCAGATTCATTTAGGTTTTTCTTTGACCTTTTTTGAGCTTGTTTATATGGACAGATTTTCAGTTTTCCAACATTCAGTTTAAGTTGTCTATACAGAACAGTATGAATAAATGTAGATTTTTGCAATAAGAGGTAAGTGAAACATTTGACTGATTCTTTGAGTGAGCCCAGTTCATTTGGCGGTCATCATCTGAACAAATTCTGTGGAGAAAAAACAATAAACAGCCATCAGGAACAGTGTTTAACTTGTGTACTATAAGAGTAAAATATCATGACTGATCAGAGACACTCCTTCAAAACACACTAAATGTCCAGAGCTGTTTGTCAGCTCACATAATCCAGCCCTGTTCCATAAACATAATGAATCCTAACACTAATGATGGAGGAAAGGTGGTGTGTGTGCATAGCTACTGTATGTGTATTAGTGTGGCCAAGTTTTCTCAAGTATCCAGAAGGACTCTGGGCTCCTTTACCTTCATAGTTGACCTGTCCGTCTCCGTCAATGTCTGCTTCTCTGATCATCTCGTCTACTTCCTCGTCTGTCAGCTTCTCTCCCAGGTTAGTCATCACATGACGTAGCTCTGCTGCACTAATGTAGCCGTTGCCATCCTGACCAACAAAAACAGCATTGCAGTCAGTCTTTTTTCAAGTGGATCGCTGGCAGACCAAACAAGTAGTCCCTCTTGATAGTTGTCATCTTAAACTCAGGGAACATTCAGATGAATGACTTGATAAAAACACAATACATCTAGGAATCAATTGTTTTTCTTGCTTCATCTTTACAACTCAAAACACACACACACACACACACACACACACACACACACACAAAGGAGTACCTTATCAAAGACCCTGAAGGCCTCCCTGATCTCCTCCTCACTGTCAGTGTCCTTCATCTTCCTTGCCATCATTGTCAGGAACTCGGGGAAGTCAATGGTCCCGTTGCCTGGAGGAGAAAGAAGGTCAGAAATAAGTTATAAATACAACCAGTCAATTTGGTTAAAAAGTCTCTACAACTTCCCCGTGTTGAGGCGGAGTCATCATACCATCTGCATCCACTTCATTGATCATGTCCTGAAGTTCGGCCTCAGTTGGGTTTTGACCCAATGACCTCATGACAGTGCCCAGCTCCTTAGTGGTGATGGTCCCATCTCCGTCCTTATCAAACAGGGAGAAGGCCTCCTTGAACTCTGGACAGGATCAAGAAGAGAAGGGGACAAAAACAGGAGGAAAGGATGAAAGTGAAAATATTAGCAACAGCAGATGTAACAACACTGATATTTCATGTGCAGAAGATGTATGTTTGTTAAAGATGGTAATGTTGTTATATTGTCACCTTACCTGCAATCTGCTCTTCTGTTAGTTGGTCAGCCTAAAAAACAATAACAGAAGGAAGACAGGGCACATTATAATGCACTCTTAAAAGAGTAAAACAGCGTTATCCTTCAGGTAACAAGTGAGTTAATTAACCCAGGACCGATGCAATTTTATCATTTACTTCCAAAAACCATACTGCCTTGCTAACAGGCAATCAGCAACAGCCAATACACTTGGAAGGCAGGCTGCAAGGACACTTCATTACAACTAGCATGTGTTGTATGAAGTGCAGCCACCATAATAACCAGACACAAAGAAGACCGTGGGATATGAACTACATTATCAGCTTCACCCAGAGTGATGCAACAATCAGGCACAAATGCATTTATTGTTTTCTATTTTTGGAACAGTCTGCTCTTTCACACTTATACCAACATGTATAAGTGTCACTGCTACACATGTTCAGTTTCAACCACAACCCCATGTTGGATACCACCCAGTGCTGCTAAAAGCTGTGTGTGCATCTGTGTACAACCTTTATGTCGTCAAAGTGGATATCTGTGAGGTCTGCCACCAGCTTTACTGCTTTCGGTTCTGTTTTTTTCACTTCTCCACCTCTGCCTCCACCTCCATCCAGCTTTAACCCTCCACCTCCTCTGTGCTGCTTCAGATCCACACCTCTTCCTCCTGCGCCTCCCCTAATTGCTCCTGTTTTGATGCTGAGGCCATCCAGCGCCCCTTGCACCATCACCAGGCCTTCAGCCAGGCACTCAGCCCGCTTGCTGTTCTGAACGCCCTGTTTTTTAACCTCTGCCACCTCAGCCTTGGTTCTCTGCAGGCAGTTCCTCAGGTCCTGCATCTCTCTGACTAGGCTGTCCATGCGGCTGGACGACGAGTCCATCAGCATCTGTAGGAAGGCTCTGTAGTTCCTCTCTTGCTGCTGGATGAGCTCCTTGTAGTAGTCCTGTTGATCGTCCAAGAGGTCATAGACAGTGGAGAGGCTCACCAGCTCATCCTCTGCTGGGTACACAGCGACTTTCTTAGGCAGCATGATGAGGAAATGCTGGCACGGGCAGGAATGATGTCTTAGGTTGGGAGGAATAGGTGGAAGGAAAGAATGATGGCCAGACATCTATCAGTAGCTCCTAATTTGTAAAATGGATGGACAGAGGGACTGGTGGACAGCCATCTCTCTGGATAGTTACATAACTGTATGGGTGAGGAAAAACCTTTGAGTTTGAGATGGATGATGTTTTTTTGTTCTCCTGGGTAGGATGACTGTTGGAAGGACACATGAAGGATGATCAGATATCTGCAGGACTTGTCTTTCAATCCGTCCAGTGTGAGTGGATGACTAGATAGATGACAGAAGGTTTCACAATCCTTATGGAGTAGCAACGCTCAGTGGGTTGGCACTGACCTGACCGACGATGAATCTTCTCTTCCAAGAGCTGGATGATCTTTCTGTTGACAATTTCCTGGTTACTTGTCCATCCGTCTGTCTCTCAATAAATCTGTCTGCCTACCCGCTTAACTGTTTATCTTTCTGTCTGTCTGTCCTTGTGTATTGCAGAGCTGCGAATGTACGTGACTAGACACCATCCTTCTCTGGCTGCATCTGACTCCAACTGGGGGAGGCTTTGGAGAACCCCACTCCTTGTGCCTCACAGATGTGTCTGTCCATCTCTCCAGCAGATGTACTGTACAGGTGGACGCACAGATGAAGTGTCCACCTCCTGCAGTATTTCAATAGACGAAGGCCTTTCAACACTAACAGAGAAAGAATGTGTGTATGGGTGTGCAGAGGCCAGGAGGCCAGGCCAGAGGAGGTCACTCAAATGTGTCAGGAAATGTGATTTAAGGTGTGTGAGAGTAACACTGTCCAGACTGGGGGAGGTCACTGGGGGTTTGAGAGTGTCTGAGGCCTGTCATCTCACTGCTACAGTTGCAGCTCCTAGAGAGGATCAGTTGGCTGGTCATCTGACCTCCTATACAGCATCATGGGTCACATCACCAAATGGTCCCCTCTGGCATGGCCCCCTATCCACACAGTTACAACACTCATTTCCCCAGGAGAGTCCCGAGTTGGGGCTTTGTATGAAGTAAATGCACCAAATGAAAAACTACCCTTCTCACAAAACTAAATTCACTGTCACCAATAGAATGTGCAAGAATGCATTCTAACCAGATGTTTAAAGTGCCCTGATGTCAACAATATTAAACACTTAAAATGTCAATCTTCTTATTTATAAAGTGAGTATGTTCTTACTTCCATAACCTCTGACAGCACAACGAAAAAGATATGGCTTTATCTCAATGTTATATTGTCATGGTTTTGAATTTGATGCCCTTATTAGATTCATGAAAATCATCATGACATTTTTTTTTTTACAATCTGCTGTACTAGGCTGTTAATGCAGTTGGCATTCAACATCTTTAATGCAGTTATTTTGAGACTCTGAATTAAACTTTTTTCAAATAGATGACAGAAACACCACAATTAGTTATATTTGAATCTTTACAGAATGGAGTATGTTGTAACATTAAATGATTATGTACCTTTCTGGAAGGTTTTTAGAAATCAAAACATAAAGGTACTAATGGCAATGAATACTCTAAATAGTGAATGAGAGAGAGGAGAGAACAAAATAATGGTTTATCTACAAGGTATTAGTACTGTCAAGCAACAATAATGAGGCTTTCAGAATTTGGCTGATGATAATGACAGCGATGATGATGGTGTGTGTGTGTGTGTGTGTGTGTGCGCGTGTGCGCGCGCACACACTCTAGCAATGCCTAACAAGCTGCTTACCCCTCTAATACCCAGGCCAAATTCATCTCAATGCCTGGCAACACAGACCACGTTCCTGTTAGACAGGGCGAGAGCAGCGTGCAGGCAAGTCAATTGAAATGTAAGGGCAAAATGGAATTAAGAGTTTTATGTAAAAATACTGCTTCCACCACTACTAAATATATCAAGAATAATAAGTGATTAACAACAACAGTTCTAAATGTTGTTATTTTATGGCTATGACCTATTCTAATGTGGAAAATTGTATACACATGATCCGCTGAGTCTGTGCACACCATGGTGATCAAAGCTGGTCGTGCAAACACACCAACATCATTTTGCTACAAGTATATTCTCCCTTCAAGCAGGCTTATCATGAACACGTCTCATTCACACTCCAGCAGCGAGCTTGTTCTGCCTTCAACAAATCAAAAGGAACTGTGACAACAACTGCAACAGAGGTGTCTCAATCTCACTGACTCTGTATCCAACTTTGTCAACCATGTAGCTATAGCAACCACAAACCAACCATATACCTACAGTTACTAATCCAACAGGTAGCTACAGAAATTAACACAACAGATGCCTGTCTGTTCGGGGCCAGAATAGCCATTTTAAAATCATTTAAAAATCTATCAAGAGAATAGTAATCAGTTCAACACTGCTCACCCTACTACTCATTGTAAAACTTGTCAGACTTCTTGTATATCAATTACCAAACAAGGAAGCAGAGACATTCTACCATGCAACTTGAACAGACTGCTAGGCCAGTCTTTCTACAGGTGTTAGACAACAAACAAAACTACAAATCTCAGTCATGTTAGTCTACCAGTTTTCAACCCAGGTCGCCTGGAAAGACGGACCTGCTGGTTTTAATTATAGCAATATAAATCAGCAAATAGTTTCCACCTGGGATGCAGATTATTACACTTGAATGTAGTTAATGAGCTGCTGGGACACAAAACCAGACACACTCTAGGACACAAACCACTGCGGTAGTCAAGGCCTGCATGTAAAAAGAATGTTTTAAGGAGTACTAACAAATAATGACAATTTCAGATTCAACCAAAATTCACTTAAGACGTGATGCTGACACAAATCAACTACAAACATGACTTTAAGTGACATGTTGCCACAGGATTAATTAAAAAGATGTTTATATAACTGATGAAGTAGGCTTTGCCTCCCTAATGAAAGAGCCAGGAGCCTGCAATGTGTTGAGCAGATTGCATCTGTCACAAGGTTTGTGCACATTTAGGACTTACATACAGCCTGAAGAAAAGGTCCACTATACCATATTAATCAAATTTTCCACATGACAACAGAGCACTGTATGTGTGTGAATGTAAGCAACTCCCTCCACAAACTACACACCATGACTGGTGTATGATGCTACCACTCCCTGGGGACTGTTCCAGGGACATGAATAAGAAGCAAACATTGTGCATTTATGGACACACACACCACATTTCACACAGTTCTGTGCCAGAAGTGGGAGAGAGGTAAATATCTAGAAACATTGATGCTGTTGAACTGTTTCAGATTGTAGGAATAAAACATATTTTCTTCTTGCTTGCAATGTTCAGCTAAGTATGACAGACCAGACTGCATTAAGACACTTTTTCTAACATCAATCAGTAGCCACAAATGTGACCCGAAACAAGTTAACCTTCGTCAACGTGTTGGAATAATTGGTTTAACAGTAGCTAACATATCTGGTTTATTCGGTGACTATGTACAGGTGTTACAACATAGTCTCTGACCTAATTAGGCCTGACAACTGACAGCTGTCACCACGGCGGTTTTAACAGTGGTTACATGTTGTACTTTAATAGCAGTTATTTATAACGGTTATGATAATAGCTAGAGATATATGTGACCCTTTATATATATATATAATATTAGAAGGGTGACAATGATTGACAGCTGTAGTGGTGGCCAGACGTGTATGTTAGCCTTACCATCAACTTCTTTTTCGAAACTGAATGTCTGCTGTGAATCTGACTGGTCACAGATTTCTGTGTAGATATTACTAACAACTGAGTTTCCAACATCACTCAAGCAACAAACTAACGTTACAACTACTAAAGCAAAAATTATCAGTTGACTAATGTTACAGGTTTCAGATACCGGAAAATCCAAAAATGTAACATTAGCTGTGATGCTAACATCGGCAGTTAACCAAAAAGCCACAGCTATTGCAAATATGTGGCCACTTGTAACAAGTAGCATACTTTAGTGAGGGTATCAACTGCCGTTATAATTTCAGTGGCGGGTAATGGCTTAAGCAACGATGATGTGATAAGCTTCTCTCTCGCAGCGACGAGCCCCCGTGACTAGCCGCCTGTGTTAACAGCTAGTAAGCTAGCTAAGTCAACGGTTACACCCGGGTCCATTCTACTCGCGCTCTTTGCAATGGAGGCGTCAGGATATTTCAACAAAAACGACTATCCGGCGATTCACAAGAACCCCTAACTGGCATTCAGTCAACATATCACAACTTCAAGTAGTACATTTCACAACCATAGTTGGTTAAATACTCACCATGTCTGTTTGAGTTAGAAAAGTTGGTCTGCTAACGCTACAGGGAAAAAGGAAATGGACGGCTGCCACTGAGCAAGGTTTGCTGGAGGCGGGCGGGCAAGACGAACCACTGCTGAACGCCTCACAGTATTCCTCCGCACAGTGGTGAAATGCGCTCAGTGAGGCTTCCTCGTTCTTTCTCCGTCGGTTAAACGCGCATGCACGCACGTACACATATACACAGACCTGCTGCTGTGCACGTACCCGCGTCTGGGTTTGTCATGTTTCATACAGGGAAGTTACTTTTAATAAATCCGGTTTACTGAGATAAAAACTAGTCTCTAGAAGTATGTACAATACGATTTACACTTATTTTTTCATCTATTCATAAGTACACAATGTTGCTGTGTTTATTTATAATGTTTGTTTTACTTGTTTTTAGCTGTATGTGTGTTCTAGCTTCCTAATTCTTGGAACTGTGCAAGTACATTTATAGCAACTTAAAACCAGAGTCAAATTCCTTGTATGTGTACACATACTCGGGCAATAAAGCTGATTCAGATTTTCGAAAGGGTTTGCATGCTGTGCAAGGCCAGATTAACCTGATGAGGTCTCATTAGGACAAGAATTTACCATCAGCTACTAACAGCCCATCCAGCGCCTTCTGTGCAATGTGTAGCCTACTTTGTTGCCTCCAAGTTCTCATTAAGTTCAGAGCAACCAATATGTCTGTGCTGGTATAACACTTAATGTGTGTTAGATTGTTGCAGTTTGATACAATTTTAGGAGTATGCACACAATACCAGAGCTCTTAAAACAAGATTTCTACACAAGGTCCCTGCACAAAACATGGTTTAAAAAATGAACTACTAATGCAGGATCTGCCTTAGCTGAGGGGTGGACATTCTTTAACAGATATGCATGCATGCCATGCAGTGTAGCTGCTATAGCAGTTTCTTGTTGGAAATCCAGTCTTAATACTGTGTAATTGTCGACTGGTGTCAGCATCAGCATTGTTCAAAAATGAAGTCCATATTTCTGTTATTGAACATATGCAGTCATAAATCAATCAAACGATAACTAAATTGCAGTCAACTGAATGAAACTATGTGCAGTGTGTAGAATCTGCTAATTCTCATGCCTTGGATTCAGGGAATGATAAAGCTTATCTAGCTTTAAATTACTTCTAAAGATAACATCGTGGAAGGCAAACTGCAGCAAACGTTCGCATTACAGTGCCAGTTTCACTAGATGCTTAATATTTATGGACAGCTAAGGCAATCAAATTTGTGGTGAACTATCAATCAGTAAGTAAGTATTAGTGCTCTTAAACTATTTAAAATTGCATCTATCTGCAATAATTTTGTTTTAAAATGTACAAACAAGGGGAACATCCCCTGCATTCTCCCTAACTCACACAAATATGGGATGCAATTCTAAACTTTGTTTTACATTTTGAAAACAGTTTCTCACCATTACATTATATTGTATTAATGAAATTATTACATTGCTGTGGTTATGGTCTAGGAAAGTCAGAACAGTGGGCTATTATTTGATAAAGTGTATCTCTGTCTTAGAGCCAAACATAACTGATTATGCAGAGTTATTATGCAGATTTTGGCTTCGGAAGAGTGTCTCATATACCTTCCAGTATCTGTTTACTCTAAGACACTTCCTGTATTATATTGTGTGTGTCCACTCTGCAGATGTCTTTTGGCCAATTGGCTGCCATTACATCTAGCATCAAAATCATAGACAATGTTATTGTCATCTGGACTTGTTGAACTGCCTGTATGCATTGGCATTATGTAGGGCTAAATTTAAATGTGGGTGTACAGTAGCATGATCGTTACGTATCCATCAACCTAAAAAATACTAATTGTATTTTTACACAAAAATTACTTTTCTTTGACCTATTCCACATTACATCATATATACGGTTTTTTATTGTCATACATATAAGCCCAGTGAAATGCAGTGGAGGATTAATATGAGGATAAAAGATCAAAACTTTTATTAAATTGAGTTGTTCATAATAGTGGTTGTTTGCAGAAAATTATCTTAAAGGGAGTTTCCTCCTATCTGTTCGTATTAGTTTTTTAATTTGGCTAAAGTGACATAGAAAGTGATGGACTATTTTGTGTTACAGTTTTAATCAGGCGGAAGGATACATTCTAGACGTCGTGGCTGACGGCACTGGGGAAGTTACGGTTTTGTTTTTGAGAGACGGCTTCTGATTGAACAGAGCAGACCCGCAATATTCTGCACATTGTATAGAGGCCGCTGATTGGCCAGGGCGGATCTGCAATGCGTCAAACCACGGCGCGGCAACGACGGCAGGAGGGAGTGACTCCAGCACTTCTGTGTTCAATACACCCTGTGTTATGAGTAATATACGAATAGGGCAGGTACAAACTTGCAGGTAACTCACAGGTGAGTTGCCATGTAGAGTCGCGAGTCACAATGGGAGTGGATGAATAAAACTTACCGTGGATATATTGCCTAACAAATGAGACGGAATTCCCTATTTTTAAAATGTAATTCTTTAAAATAAAAGTGGATTTAAATAAAAAAAACCAACAGCAACATGATAACTATGACAGATCTCTACAGTAGCATTCTTGACATAGTGAACTTTTATTTAAAACTGAACTGAAAGCTAGAACTGTGGCAAGTGACAACTTTCTAAACTGGACACTGCCAGTGTAATCTTTTTCTATGCTAGGTATCTGGGTAAGATTGTATTTCACAGAGGTGCAGGGATACAGTATCACTTAACCTCATTATCATCCTTACCATCAGCTGGAGTCTCTTAACCCAGTGGTGTCCAAAGCATTCTGAACAAGATGAAGAATTTGTTTGTAATGTTGGTAAATAAGTTAACATTTGACAATCATGACTATTACATGGTGAGGCAGTGTAATCTTTTTTTAAATGTTTCTCAGGTATCTGTATTACATTAGACACTTATGTGGATTTCCCCTCTGCAATCACATCTAATACAAACATGGAGTTTTATAATATGATATTTCATTTCAAACTGTGTGTGCACTGTAAGCAGATATGCATAAACAAACCTACAGGACACAACACAAAATGAGAATCATATTTATTGAAAGTGTCAGGTACTAAAACACAGTCCTAGTCGATTGCTGTGAAAATAAAGCATTAGACATAATATACCAAGGATGGCTCTTTACTTATCTTTAGATAAGATCACTGCAATTTTATTGTTTCATACTGTCACTGTGTGTCTGTAGCATTTGAGTTTGCACGTGTCTCCTTTTCTTGCATCATGTGGGCCAATATGTGGGTTGGGATGTTGCCAGTGAAGCAAACTCAAATTTTTGAATGAGCTGTACATGTTCAGTCTTCCAGTAGTATATCCAGTTCTTCTAAAGGCAGTCGCACTCGGAGTTCTTTCTCTGTCATCAGATCTACAAACTCCTGCAGATGCTTAGGGAACAGCTGTACTGCGTCCATGTACAAACCCTGATCTCACACACGTGCCATACACATGTATTTTCATTCATGCAAATTTACATTCACACACACACACACACACACACACACACACACACACACAAAGAGAAAGACAGAGTTAATTTCTCATATGTACAATTTCAAAATGAGGTTGACAGAGGTTCGCTGCTGTTGGGAAATATCACCTTTATGTCTGTTTCTCACCTTAGCCCAGGGAATATTCTGTAAGGCCCTGTAGAAGATCCCTGTGGCTTTATCCACCTTCCCTTCTGACACCTACAAATACACACACACACACACACACACACACACGCACACACACACACACACAAGATGTTTTCTGATGGTCAATATTTGTGTATCCAAAAGTGCAGCTAACACAAGTCTGTATAGGCTGGTCTTACTGTGTTAGTTCTTATGCTTCTATCTCTAAGTCAATATTTGGAACATGAGAAAAGAAATAGGCAGCACTCTAAGGTCAGAGATTAAGATCTTAAAGGCACAGCAGGCTTTTCCCATCATTACTGAAATGCACATTCCTTTGGACAAAAAAAAAAAAGATCCTGATTTAAAAGGAATTTGTTTTTAAAATGATGCTAAAATTTATTTTGTCTAATTTAAAACTAACCTACCATATGTGTTCATGAGTTAAAATGATCCAGTCCTACCTCACTACTATCTGTTTGACAGATCCTTGATACAATTAACTTTTGCAACAGTCCTAAACAGTTTTTTGCTTTTTGCCATTGTGTATGCATCTATCAGCTTACTGACAAGATGATTCTGTAAAAAACAAACACCCTTTCAGTAAAGTGTGCAACTGAGTGTGATTGGATAACTTGAAATGGATTATGAATTTCTCCTATTTAGTTTTTCCTTCAACTGACTAGTCAAGGATAGGAAATTAGTCACAAGGAGGGTCCTCACAAGGCCAGTAAAAGTGTGAGTTTGTTTGTGCGTGTTATTTGTCGTCTCACCAGGAAGTGCATGTACATCCTCCAAAGTAAAGGACAGTGAGAACCAATTTCTGTTGCTAAGGCACTTTCAAACAGTCCACAGATACGGTTGCTGAGGCCATTCTCTGGCAGGATGGGCAAGGCATCAGCAAGGCAACAAGACCTATAAAGACCACAAAAATACAAACAATCTTTTGTTAATACAGTTTTACTATTATTAATATGTAATATAGGTCATGTGAAGTTTGATAGAAGATATTTGTGAAAATGGGTTTTCTTATATAATATAAATAAAAAATAGAAAACTATGATCATAGCATCTTGAATGCATCTTTGGAAGTTGTTAAAATGCGTATTCCCATACACGGGATAACCCTGCCTACCCATCATCCTTTCTGCGCTTACCTCTGAGCAGCGTCCACCAGCTGCTTCCTTTGTTGTTCAGCTACAATGGCAAAGAGGCGTGGCACCACACTACTGTTGTCTCTGGTTACAGAGTGAAAAAAGCGACGCGCCCGGCCGGCGCTATGGTAACGGTTCTCCACCTGGAACACAGGTCGCATGAGGGTCATCGTGCCAAAATAAACAAGTACTGATACAGAATAAGTGCAAACAGCTGGGGCAAACATCCAGAGAAGGGTCTACTAGCGGCTACTGAAGCGTATTACCAGTGGCTGACGGATTTGATTTTATGATAAAAAATTGAATGAGTTTCGGTATCTTACGAGGAGGCTGTGGCTTACCTGTATATATATGCTCCAGAGTAGGGCACTGCTGGGCCAGGTGGAGAGGGCAGAGGTCAGCATCTGTCTCAGTGTTGCCAGTGGAAACACACTGATGCTGTTGTGGTATCTAAGCAACGCTGCCTGTTGCACTGCTAATGCCTCGCACTCGGAGGCTAGTTCGTTAACGCAGCGCCTGCCGGTTTGGATTGAATCAGCTGTGGACTGGCTGGCATCAGTGCTAGCGAGGTCGTCTTCCTCGTCACGGTTCAGCTGCTTGTCGAGTGTTAGCGAGCAGTGCAGCTTCTCCATCCTCTCTCTAGCCTGGCTGTAGACGGCGATGGCTGCCTGGATGCCCATTGTGAGGTACTGGAACAGAGCGTAGCAGCCCACCAGGCCTCGCATCCTCAGCTTCTCTCCTAGCAGCTCCTCTGAGATGAACAGTAAGACCATAGTAATGAATGATAGCTGAAAACATTCAGACTCGTCACATTAGGAGAACCAGGTGTTACTAATAATATTTACCAACAGCTCCGTTCTATTCAAGTGTCCCAATAAGCCGTGACAGTGAGCCAACATGCACGATAGCAGCCATCATTAATTTTCTGATTTACACCTGTGCTTTTTGTACTGTGATATGTCAAAATGTCTTCGGTGAAAAAGGCCTAATGAACTTGGGTCCTGCGTTCAAATGGGGACATTGGGGAGAAGTTGTTTCTTTTTTTAGATTGCTGTATCTTAATGATTTCTCATGTATCCCATAACTAGTTTTAATGATGTTTTTCTATTGGCTTTTACTCCTACCACCATCTGTAATCTACAAGAAACTGAATGCTTTAGAGCTCCCAGCGATACACGATAACAAATGCTTCTTAGCACCTTAGTTTGGCAATGCTCTTGTATATTTTAAAAGTAGTTATACTAATATCTTGAATAATAATTAATTATGCACCAATCTGATCTGCAGGATCATTATCAGCACAAATAGAATTCTGTGTTTCTGCTATCAGTTACATGTATTCAGTCACAGCACGCCGAAAACTCAGCAACCTGTGGCCTTGTGTTAACTAACACAGAAATCACACTGCGAGATCTAAAAGTTTTAAATTTAGGAAAAAAAGAGGACTTGGTATTGGCAGACACTCTTACGGTGAAGTTATGGAATTGATATTTGGGGATTACTACTAATCATACTGTATACCTCACATCATTGACCACAATATTGACCACAATAGTGACATTCGACTAAATGCGATGGATTACAAGTTTTCATGCTGTACTAAAATAATTAGAAAACACTAGCTGTATGATACTTTTGCAGTCATGGATCTAAACAAATGGTACAGTATGTTTGGAAAAATGGTCTGAGTGAACAGGATTTGTAGTAAATGGGCTAAAATATGCAAAACCACCAATATACGCCTTTTATAAGACACATGTAGCCCCTCGTTGACAGATGAAACACAGAAGTTGTTGATGAAGTGAACCTTTTCTGCTGGCCTGAGGCTCGTGGGGGTTTTGGTCCAGGGCTGACAAGCCGGCAGTCACAGCCTGTTCGTACGACCTCCTGGCTTTTAGGATGGAAACTGGAGAGAGGGGCTGGGAGGATGAGGAGGTTCCTTCTGCCAGCCTCGTTAGTACACACACCGCTGGGCACATGGTGACATCAGTTAGTGCTCCTCCTCCTCCTCCTCCTCCTCCTCGCACACTCGCCCCATCCTCCGCCTCCAGCTGGGCCCACAGCAGACACAGCTCACAGAGTGTGGGGCTCCTCAGCCCTTTGGTTCCTCCCATCGCTGTGGCCGTGGAGAAGATTTTGCGGGCCTCATCGAGGTTGCCCAGCATCCACTCCAGGTGGGCGTACTCCCGCCACAGCACCAACGATGAGCGGTTGTCGAGTTCTTTGAGCAGCTGTTTGGTAACCCGCTTGCTGCTCTTGCCCTGACAGCGGAGACGCTTTTTGTTGCCGCCACATAGGCAGCGCAAGACCTGACACACACAGATACAAATAAGTAAAGGAGTGCAAAGGGCAGACACTTTCTGTTGAGCCAAATCCTTCTTCCAATTTTAATATAAGCTGCAGTCAGAACCGACACCTACCTTGAGTTTCTCATACTGCATCCAGCTGAGAGACAGGATGGCTCGGTGGTGGGCAGGAAGGACACAGTGGACCATATTGAACACATTGGTGACAAAAGTCTCGCCCTGCTTCCCAAGCCCCGCCCACTTCCTTATTCCCTGGAGTGTGGTCATGTGACCTACAGCGTTAACCCCGGGATCAGGTAGGTCGTGGGAGGTCAGTGGACGCCGGGGCTCATTACCTAGGATGTGACATGGAGAAAGATTTATCATCTCAACTATATGTTCTGTTTTAAAAATACAAAGAGCAAGTTTTTATTATTCTGAACAATGGTGTCATTTTTACCCTGAGTGAGCAGAGAAAGGTTCTCCAGAAGCAGGCCAAGCTGACAGGGGGCAGCAGAGAGCACGGAGTCTACAGGCAGCCCTAGGAATGACAAGAAACGGAGAAGCAGACGGAGCCGGAGCTCTGGTGAAGACAGACAAATCAGGGACGGGCCGATGTCATCAAACAGCACCTGCAGGTCAAACAAAGTGGTCACATATAGTTAATGGCTTCACTTTAACGATTGCCTTCCAAACATACCACACGTGAGCAGAGACACTTTAAAGCAGCACCTGTCTGTCCGGGTCCTCGCAGTCCTCTTCTGATTGGCCCTTGGCTTTGTCGGGTCTCCAGGGCAGCCAGTGGGCAGCTTCGCGAGAAGACTCCACATCCAACCAGACTCTCCATCGGGGCTGGCTCCGATCTTTCACCTCCTCCTCGTCCTCTTCCTCCTCCTCTTCTTCCTCTGTGGACACACACACACACACAAGAACATGGAGCTCCTTTTCTTGTTCTTTTTAGGATTTTAGGTATTTTGCTATAAGGATGTGTGTGTGTGTGTGTGTGTGTGTGTGTTTTACCTGCACTGGGCTGCAGCCACCCTCCTCGCTCTTGTTGGAGCATCCAGGCTTTCCAACCTCTGGCTCCCAACTCTCCAATCCTCGCCTCCCCGCTGTCCCAAAATGGCTCAAAGAACTCAACCTGCCCACACACACACATAAAAACAGAAATGAACTTGAAGGCACAATTTCCTCTTTAGTTATATTAATTTATAAATTATTATTTGATACACATTTTGCTAGTTTACTTCATTAAGGAAATAGTTTGACATTTTGGGAGGCTCACATATCTGCCAGTCTTAAAGAGGCCCTGTGGAGTTTTCTTGTAAAGAAGTTCAGTGTTACTCCCACTGTGTGCATCCTTGAGGTCTGACAAACATCTGGAATGCTTTTCCTTCCTCGTAAAACATTTACAAAGGCGATTGGAATGTTTTTAATCCAATTGTTTATATCCATGTTCGCTAGCTAGCAGTCTTCTTTACCAACTCTGCTGGCACACTGTCAAACAACATGAAACCATTGGCAGGAGCGTGTATCGAGTTGTCGTGCGTGCATGTGTGTCCTCATGTGTGTATTTGTGTGTATAAAAAAGTGTATTTTTATTAATGTTGAACTATTGCTTTTAGCTGTATAATCATAGTCTAGGATTCCTTTTGATGGTCAAGATTATATTTTGGATTAAGGATTTAGTCCTGCGTGTGTTTACCTGCTGCTTGGTGGACAGTTCCCGTACACTGTCAGGTTTATAGAACGTAAAGTCCATCATGGCCTGAAACAGAGAAACTGCCTTCTCTGAGTGGCCAGACTGACGCAGGAAATGACACTGCTGGATGAGGATATCTGGACAGAAAGAAATCAACGTTCAATAAGCATTGAGCCTACAAACAAAAAGGTTTTGTGACTGAATCAGGCGATAAAACTGGGCTGACTGAAAAACTCAATATGTAACTGAATACACGAATCAGACCTCTCAGAGTAGAAATCTGGGCTAGCAAAAGCTAATAAACATGTTACCCAACATGTCCTCCTCAATGCCTGGCAGGGCCGGGTGAGAGACCATGCTGCCGTCTTGCACAGCACTGAGCGTGCTTAGACACTTTCCGTAGGCTGAGATGACCTTGGACACAGTGAAGTTGCTGAAGTAGCTCTGGGTGAACAACAGATACTCCCTCCACAAGGGGGCACTGTTTGGGTGGAGGAACACCTGGAATACAACAGATAGTTGTCAGTTCAGCAGTGGTCAGAGACAAAGAGTAGGAATATGACAAAGCATTCCATACACGGCTGTGGAAAGAAGTCACTGTTGTCAGGTCTCATCAGGGCAAAGAAAATAAACTATTGCTGTTATATTGAAACACACGAGGACTGCAGACTGACCAGTTTCTTCCATTCTTTAGCCAGAAGTGAGGGCTCCCAGAGCTCTTGGCAGATCCTGAGCCTCTCCAGCTGCAGAGCTATGCAGCTGGGGTTGGTGGCCACGGCGCGCTCTGCGATGCTCAGCTTTTTCTCCAGGACTGCTCGGTGGGAAGACTTGCGTCGTTCAGCCGAATCGCTGCCCTGTCGATTCTCCTCCTCGCCCACAAACACTGCTGCACTCAGCTCATCCTAGAGAGGGAGAGGAGACGAGAACATTCTGGTGTCATATAAGCATATTGGTATCACCAAAATCGTAGCTGCTGAATAGCTGTAATAGTAATAGCTAAATAACAATGAACCCAGCCACAAAAAAAGAGCATTCTCTAGATTTACATAGATTATACAAAAGAATGCACTGTTTACAAGTTACTGTGGCAGTCTACAGTTTCACAGTGTGTACAAATGCAGGTTAGTTTGCAATTTATCTTTCAAGTTTCAACTTTATTGTCCCCAAGGGAACGTGTGTCTTGTGGATTTGGACTGTAGTTGATGGCCTCTCATTTCGGTCACCTGTTTCCGAGCAGATACCACGTTGAGATGTATATATAATCTGAAGTTTGTTAGTGCTGTTTTGTTTGAGTAACGTTTGCTAAAAACTGTTTTGGGAAACTACTAAGCCTTTTTTAAAAAGAAAAAAATATATATACTTATATATATTCCTGATTTACATCGTTAGTAGAAATGAATGGTCTTGGGCCTGAGTGCAACAGACAGGGTAGAGACTTAAGGTAAGTGAAGCAGAAGCAGTAGTCTGTAGCAAAAGTAAAGTCTTCACCTGGTATCGTATGAATTTGATCCACAGCTGCGTGTCTGCTGGCTCCTCCCGGAGCCGCCTGTTGAACTCTTCGGTCCTCCCTGTCTGTACGTCGCGCTCCGGCTGCTCTGCTGCCTGCTCCTGCTGTCCCTTCCCCTGCAGCCAGAGGGCCGTGGACGAGTCATACACACCAAGGGGATTTACCGATGATGTCTGCACTCGGACACCTTAAAAGGTTTGGAGATAGATGTGAGGAATTCAAATGAAAAGATCAAAGGGTGCATTAAAATCCTGAAATGTTATTAAACCAAATTGTAGTGTTTAATCTTTGCAAGCTGAGGACACATTTCACACTTTATAGGTCAACTTAAGCCACCATTCTAATTCTCCAAATTAGGTTACCTTACTTTGGGTATTTTCTCAGATTACCTGTTTTTGTGTCATGACATTCATGTTATGGAATAAATTAGTTTTTATCTATGTCTTTATAAATAATTTGTTATAAATGCTGGACTAAGTGGGTCAAATATGTAAGGCCCTTACGGACAGATTTTGTGGAGATATTGAAGAAATTACCCTTTAATGTTGTTTTATTCTAGCAAACCTCATTGAATTGTATTTTATTTTCTCTCAAGTCTCCCTGATATATGTTTTATTGCTTGTGTGCACCTCTCCCAAAATATACAAATTTCTTAAATTATGACAACAGAGGTAATAAAACTGCTTTTGATATATTTTGTATATGTTTTGTGATATACACAGAGGACCCAAAATGTGTTTTAAAAGCGTATCAAACTGTATTTGTATTTCTGTATTTCTCTCTTCCTGCCACAGTTGATATCAGTTTGTGTTTGGATGGTTTGTGGTGTCTGAACTCCTTAAATGCAAGTCTGTGTGCCTCAAATTGATGAATGCCACCTTCAGTCATGCTGTGTGTAAGCATCATTAGAATGACAACTGCCTCACCGCCTGTTGTGGTTAAATATCTTACCTGTATCTCCTCCTTTGTTCCCCTCGTCTCCCAGCGGGAGGAAGGAGGTGAGGCTGACGGCATCACTGCACTCAGGAATTGTTGGTAATGTAGGAACTGGGGGCTGGGACCTCAGCAGCTGGCGACTGACTGTAGAGAAGTATCTGTCTGCCGCTTTCTTCTTGTCCCCGCCTTTCTGTTTCTTATTTGACTCCTCCTCCCAGCTGACTCCCTGTCTGCGAGGGTCCAGACCCAAGGAGGAGCTTCCTTTCCTCTTATACCTGAAACAGAGAAATTTAAAACAATCTTTAAAATGATAACCCACTACATGTTTATCTAAGTAAACATGTTTTGCGATTGCAATCTATGAACCTACTTCCAGTATATGGAAGCTTTTATGTTTACAGACTTTTTCCCCCAGGCAGCATTTAATGACTTTGACTTGTAATAAACTCTAGAACGAGGTAGTTAGAATGGGAAAGGGGAAAATGAAAAAATCCAAGGAGAAAGATGTCACAGCAGCGCCCTCATGGTGCGTAGTGTATGTATCCGTGTGCGTGTGTGTGTGTGTGTGTGTGTGTGTGTGTGTTACCTGGCTACGTCTCCTCTGTACAGGGACTTGTATGTCCAGTTGGCTGCGTCTGCCTTACGGTCCACACAAAACTGCTGCTCTGTGGGCGACCGGAGGTCATCCAACCAGGAAAACTGGCTCGCTAACGGAGCAGCCTGGGGCCTGCAGGGATGCACACACAACCCCAAACATACCAACTATAAATAAAGAGTAGGCATAAGCCAGTGCTAGTGTGTATAAAATGAAGAGCATAAGCATGTGTGATGAAAACGTGTGTGTCCATACCCATCTGCCTCTCCTTCCCTTTTGAGGTCACTGGGGTAAATGGTTTCAGAGTCCGATCCACCGCTGTTCGAATGCCTCCCGCTCTTCTTTTTGTGTTTTTTCTTCTTCTTCCTCGACTTTTCGCTCTTCTTTTTCTTCTTTTTGGGTGGCACCCTACCCTCTCCCTCCTCTGACTCCTCCTCCTCCTCTGCAGAGCTCACCCCTCTGCCTACCCTGAGGATTATAAGGTGAACTCAGTGTTGATGGGAGTTAGAGACACAAAGAACACATGCAAACTAAACACCTGTCTACTAATTTAAATATTATATAATTAATGTAAAAGAATAATAGTCTTTATTTAACATTGTAATTTGAAGAAGAATAAGTACATAACAAAACATAGGGAAAAATGCATGATCAGAAAAATAGAATAAAACAACAGCATAGAAGCAACAAGAAAACTAGAATGTTTGTAAAACACTGACTATGGTTTTCTTATAAAAATAAGTTTTAAGAGGCAATTTAAAAGATGCAATAAACTACAGTTGTGTGCAAAGAAACTAGCTTTCGTTTTTGATTTGTACCTTGATTCCTTCTCGTTCAGCCTCTCAGTCTTCTCAAAAAAACGACTGTGGAGAGAGAGGGCATCTTCGGTCTGAAAACTCTTATTTTTCAGCCAGTCTAATTCTAAAAGGAGAGAGCAGGCAAAAAAAGCTATTCAAATAGAAGGATTTATAGATGATGATTATCAGTGTGATTACATGCAGTGTGAAGATTAGATGAAGCTAGAGTACACTAGTCTAGGAACCCAGAAATGAAACAGAGTTAACTCAGTCTGTATAGAAATATTAGATTTGCTGCATGTGGATGAGTCAAAGACGTGTGTGCACTGCCACTGAAGACCAGGAACCGGGATTATGTTAGAATCATGTCTATGTGGAGCTGAACAAGGTTTCAATTTGTTCCATGAAAGGTTATTTCCCAAAGATTAGACTCAAACACAGGGTAATAGAATGCATGTAAACATGTAATTGCGATGACAACGGAAAGATGTTTCCCTATGAAAATAAAAGATATTGCGATATGTGTAGGTGAATGAAATCACCACAAACATCACAAATACAACCAGAGACCAGAGTGGTGTCAGTTGTAATGCACATACACTTTGTAGAATATCTCCAAGGCTTTATAGGCATAGTTTGCTAACTCTATCTAATAGACAAACAAGAAAAAGTTATTTTCAAACTGGTATGCATCGCCAGTACCATTCTCTCTCCGTTTAAAGAATAGGTTATTCTTCATTGCTTTATCTATTAAGCAAATATGATACTAGCATCATAGTCAGACGGTGTCCTGGCTTTCTGAATAAACCGTGTAGCGTGTTAACGTAATTGTTAAGAAAGTAAGCTAGCACTACGGTCTGTCATTCAGCTTCAACGACAGGCAGACGTTGGGCAGCTAGTATCAACTAGCTCGTGATTGGACAGGTTTATCTTCTTAAGATAAAGACAACAGAGTGTTGAGACGAATAGCAGTCGATATTAAAACGGATCCAACATGAAGGAGTGCTCACCTTTGGACGAATCTTCAGTTTTGTTACTCTCGACTTCTGCAAAAGCTGGAAACAGAGCCATGATGGTATGTCGCATGTAAACAGTCGCGGGAACATGACGTCACTTGACGGCCTGCTTACCAAAATAAAATCAGAATCAGAATCAGAAATACTTTATTAATCCCAGAAGGGAAACTGCTTTTTGATACAGTTACAATGCTCAATAAAGTGATTGAAAAAAGAATAATAAACAGTAGAAAATAGAGGGTGTAGAGGGAGGGTCCGAATATGTTTGGACCAGGGGCCGGAGCTGCTCCAGGACGAGTCTTTCCAGGGCCTTCATGATGTGG
>JAVQJL010012185.1:0-16308 GCA_036024295.1 Nannoperca obscura
TGAGCAGAGCTGCCCCAAGCTATTTTATAACCGTCCAACAGAACACACAAAATCCAGAGAGCACCGTCTGATCAGATCTCTGTTGTGGCCACAGTGGCTAAGAAATATCAAGCATAAAACAAACTTTTTATGTCGTCTGCTGGTTTGCGTTATCCTACCTGTCAACGTACAGAAGAAGTGATGGAGCTGCCATTCTCATCCGTCACCACAAAAAACACTGAATAAAAACCTTTCTCAAAAAGCAGGAAACAGACGGAGCTCAAAGAGAGTAAAACCTCCCAACCAAATAAAAGCTCTTCTTCTTGAGTCAAGATTCAGGCCCATAGCATCTAGTTTAACTTGCAGAGAGGGGAACAAACGTCCCACACAGCCACTATTTTCAGGCAGGGTGAGATTGTGGAGGGACAAGCAATAAGAGCCTGACTTAACAAATGGGAGGGGAGGAATGGGAAGCATGGGTGTGAGGAGAAGGAGTCTGAAGGGCACTGTGGGAATCGGTAACTTCCATGTGAGGGAGGAGGGATAACAGAGCGAGATAACTGGATAGAACGGTAAAGAGAGGGGGGATCAAGGGAGGTACTGCCATTTAACACATGATGTAGCACACCATGCGTTTCATCTAAAACCAATAATGTAATTTTAAAAAAGTCTGCACCTGCCTGAATGACCATGGACACTGTTTACCCAGGTTTAGGGTGTGAGGATGACACATTTGAAGAAAGTCAATCAAAGTAGATGGTATGCATCACCATAGGTTACCCATCACCACCACTTAAAGGCCAAACAAATGTGCTGTGATCTACTGTGATTCAAAGAATTGTTTAATTAAAAGCCACTGAAATCATCTGTGAATGCATCTTTCTTGACACATAATTACATTACTTTACTAATTACTCTGCAGCACTTGTGTTAGCCCAGAGGTGCCTTTTAAATTTCTACTGGCTCTGATTAAAATTTGAATTGTGTGCCTGAACCCTGTCCTGTCTTTTTCCCCCACTTTATTCATGTTCTCAGTTGCACTGTAATGAACTAATGTCATGTTTGAACTTCTGTATGCAATAAAGAGGGGGAAAAGTTGATTGAAACAACAAAACAAAAAGCTTTTTACTGCACGTAATATAACACTGCATGGATATTTTATACATTGTGTTTATTGATGTAAGTAATATGTTATAATCCTGCAACAAATACTATAAGTGTGGGGGATTTTCGTTTCCTTTTCTCCTTTTCATGACCCAGCTCTGTAATGCTATAGTTCCAGTGTGTGTTTTAAAGCACTCTGTGGGTCTTACAACCTCATCTAATCACACACACGTCATAAAACCCAGCAGTTGTCAGGTTACAGCTGTGAAAAGACTTTTCTACCAGCAGCCTGGTCCAAAAAAGAAAAGAAACCCTGCCCTTCCCTGTTCATTGAAGGAAAACTCTGAACCTCAATAAAAAGTGAAATGTGGCGGAGCAGGAAATTAAAGACCTACTTGATGATTCAATGGCTACATGTTATTAACTAACTTCAGAACCACTTCAAGGACCTTCAAAGTAACTTTATTGAATATTCAGTACAACGTACTGATAGGTTGTACTATAAAGCCATCAGTCATTGTCATTCAAGTCTAACAAGTCAAGCCTTTCGAGATTAAGAGAAACAGAAGTTATTCTGGCTTTGTTCACCATCAATAGGTTGACTTGTGACCTAGTAGCTTGCTGCTCGGCTCTCCCGGCTTACTGCTTTTCGGTGTGCTCACCATTTCATTCACATTTCCTCTCAATTTTTATATTCTGACTTTGTAAAAAGTTGAATGGAGCTGCAATGCCTCATTTATCTGAAGAAGGCTCTCTTGACAATGATCCAAAAAAAAAAGTAAAAAAATATATAATGCGTTATTTGTGATGAACTTGCCAAATGCTGAGAATGTAAACTCTGTGGTGGCTAATGGCCAAAACACTAAAGCAATCACAGACATGATGAAGTGCATCAGCCTCACTATCTCAAAAGGTAAAGCAATGCTTTTTCTCTTGCTGTATCCAGATGGTGGACTGTGCAGATAGAGGACATGCTAATAAAAAATAACTAGCTTAAATCATTTTGATCGTTTTGTTTCATTTTAAAACTCTCAAATGTGATTGTTCTTCTCCCTTTGAACATCAGATCGTTAACATTAGAGGTAACTCCCTCAATTTAGTATTTTTATAAGCACCAAATAAATATTTTATGACAGTTTGTAGTTTGTAGTAAGCACCTACAAGTAGAGTATTTGTTCACAATCATAACTTCTTCTTGTATGTTAAGTATCACTTGTATGTATAACTCTAGTGATAACATTTTATATTTCCAGCAAAATAGAAACAAACTGTCTGCAAAACTGAATGAAACAAGTGTATCTCAATGTGACCCACAAAGTAGTCACAGTTCAGGGATGTGCAATCGCCGGATCATCAGTGGACTTATACAGTTACCTCCATTTATTTTAAATATCAGGACCAATTTAAGAGGCTGGGGATATATGAGTGCAGAGGACCAATAGACTCAATCAGTGCATATATGTTAGCCAACAAACACTGTAAGGGAGATGAAAAAGGTCAATCTAGACATATTGATATGGTTTTGCAGAACAGGGAAGACTAATTTATGCAGGAGACAAGCGAAGAGCAAAAAAAAAAGATAAAAAAATAATTTAAGGAAGGAGGCTTCATAGTGCAATATAATAATTATAATAAAATAAATAGGCTAAATAGAGCCTATAGACCGTAAAAGTATGCCACGAGGGAGTTTTTGCTAATTTGCATAATCTGAAAAACAGTAATATGACAAATTTGTTGGATTTCAACTGTATTAACACTAGATTTGGTGTTAAAGTGTTTGTGTGGACACACTGTACATGTTAGAGACATCAGTCATTACTTTAAATAACTTTTTCAGAGGATACTGCCAACTGTAACATTGGGTGGCCGGTGGAACAAGATAGTGAATTAGATCGAGTCACTGACGTCCACAGTTATGAATCACATGGGTTCTAGTACAACTACAATGTAGTGTGTTATAAACCATTCATTAAGTGTATACTGTAGATGCTGCTTTAAAATGTTTAACAGGAGTAAAGTGTTACCACAGTAGTGTTGGCTGAAATCTGGATAACTGAGAAATCAAGAAATGGCAGATACATTTGTGTTTATGAGTCCATGGAAGTGGTTATGAAAAAACAAAAGATGAATTCCCTTACATGATTGACACCTTGATAAACACCTGTAATTTGAGGAGCCAAGTTGAATAAACGACCATAATAAAGAGTATGGAGCATGCATCTCTATTTTGATAAAAGCTAAATAACAACCTAAATAGCCTTTGTAAAATATGAGTTATTCTTTCAACACCGATATTCTGAACCCCAGTTGAACTTACCTGTTGAATAAGCTTGCTAGAGGTCCCAGTTTGTTTTGCCTGCCATCCTCTTCCGTTTGCGTGACACCTGACCCCAAACGCTGTCGTACAGGACTCCATAAGTCTCTGGAGTTTCCTGGTGACGATGTCAGGGTCACATCAGAGAAGTGGGTGGTGCTGCCATCATCCGTCTCCAAGGTAACAATGGCGCTGGAGTCAGAAGTGACTGTGAAATCCAAGATGTCTTCATTGGAGACCGATAGCTCTGTGCTCATGCTGGACACGCTGCACACTGAGATGTCATCGCTGCGGTTTAGGGCTCCGCCACCCACACTCATCCCTGTGCTAGTGGATAACCTGTGGGTGGGGCTGAAGAGGCGGATGGAGTCGAACCCGCTGCGGGGGAAGGTGGAGGATTTGCGGATGGCGTTGCATTCAGAGGAATCCTCATCCAAAGCCAAAGTGGCAGGAGAGTCGTGACTCGGGTCCAGGATGAGGCCTCCATCACCTGGGCGTTGGTGGCTGTGGAGGATGGGCTCTGGAGGGTTGATCTCCAGAGTTGGGATACCCGAGTCCTGGGAAGATAAGCTGTGGCTGTCCTGGTTCAGGTCTGAGTAGCTTTTCTGGGGGCTGCTGTAGTAGATGGGGGTAGAAGAGCAGGAAGGCTTGTAAATGGGCAGGACGGGCTTGCTGTGCAGGGATGTTCCAGGTTCATGGCAGAGGTGGTTGGTCTGATCATGGAGATCAGAGGCAGTCTGGTCTTTCACTACACGGCCATTCTCCACTATGGCCCCTACAGACACACCTTCAAAAGAATATGAGATTCAATTAGTTTACTGACCCGTTTAACTATCTAAAAGAAGTTATATTATTGTAACCATAACAAACTAATAATAATTACTAATTAATACATACACAATGTAGAGAAAGTGCGGAACAAAGTGGGGGTCAGGGGGCACCTAGACTGTTATTTTTTTTATATATATAAATATAAAAGAAAGAAAGAAATATAAAAATTGACAATGCGTGCTCTTTAAATTCAAGATGACTAAAGGTTTCTCCTACCTGGCCAGGGCATCACAGAAAATGAGTTTGGAAGCCTTGAGCGGTGAAAACTAATCCCACAGTAACCAGGCTGTAACTGGAGTCTGTACTGTAATGTGAACAGGGCCACATCATTCTGTAACACCAAGTGGGAAGTAAAGCTAAAGGAAAGAGTGTCTATGCTTGCTGACAGTTACGGCGTTGAACACACACAGACAGGTGGAATAAATAGGTACAGTCAGGGCCATAAGTATTGGGACACAATTCTCATCTTTTTGGCTCTATACACCACCACAATGGATTTGAAATGAAACGAACAAGATGTTCTTAAACTGCAGACTTTCTTGCAGGTCTTTTGGTGTTGCTGAGCTCACCGGTGCGTTCTTTCTTTTTAAGAATGTTCCAAACTGTTGATTTGGCCTAGTTATTAAGTTATTACACTAGTGACCTAGTGTTTTTGCTATCTCTCTGATGGGTTTGTTTAGATTTTTCAGCCTAATGATGGCTTGCTTCACTGATAGTGACAGCTCTTTGGCCCTTGCCCACTGAATACTCCATATAGGAGGCCCCCTGTGGCCATCAAGTTTAATCTCTGTGAGCATTCACCAAAGCAACGTTACAGTTCTACAAACATCCCGATTCCGTCGCACCTTTTAGTTCAACATTCAATGATTCTATCTGTGCAAGGAAGGTAGTGAGAGATTGTGTATGAGGCAGAGGCATGATCTTAATTGTTTTTACATAACTTTACATTTGGGCCACGAAAATGTACTTTGGCCACCAAATTTAGGGACTTGGTGGCCCGTCGGGCCAGCACTTAAAAATATTAGTGTCTATCCCTGTTTAGCCAAGCAATATTATTCTATTCAATCCAGTGTGTTCAGACTTGACTAACATGAGTATGTAACATTTGAAAGAACAAATAACACATTCTTCATCTCACAATGAAAAGTTAAATTCAAAAGCTATAAATGCACTCTTGCTTAATTCAGTACATTCAGGGTTTTTGCTGTTACAGCCCTATTGGTCTGGCATAGCCAGTAGCTTATGGTGGTAAATGTTTGGTTGGGTGCTGTTCCTTATCAGAGGTGGTGATGTTACCGTACTTGCTAAACCAACCTGTTAGTATTCATCCTTGAAACCATCTTTCTCATAAAACCTAAGCAGCAACCTAAACACTATGACTAGGGTTCTCACCAACCATCTCACCAATCTAAGTTATTATAGTGTATGTATAGTGTAGTGTAGTGTATTTTTCAGTTTTATAAAGGAATAACCTCAAGGATGGGGACGAAGATGTTGATTTGGCAAATACATGTCTGGTAAACGTATCCACTTTTGATAATGAGCAGCACATAGCCGCTTTCCTAAGATTTTCAATCAAGCATCCAGTCTCCCATGCAGTGGACAGGCTCAAACAAATGTTAGCTAATGAGCGAACTTAATGTAGGTAGATGCTGTAAATGGACATTACTGAGTGAGTTTGCTAACTTTATTACTCATCTCTACTTGTGCTACTATTACACTGCATTTTAGCATTTACCTGTTCTGTAAATGTCACTCGTGGTCACTTGGTTGCTCACTTTAGGCATCACTCTCATTGTTTGGATAAAATCCACCATTTCTTTTCTGAACAACTTTGATGCAGAGTAGCATGTCTCCATGTGTTCTTGCAATAATTCACTATGGAGGGTCAGGTTCAAATCCAGTTAATGTTCTATTTTGCATTTCATTCACTCATTTACTCTTTGTCTCCTTCCAGTCAACTGTCCAGTAAAAAGGAAATGCCATAACAGACAAGACTGTTTGGGTTTCTCTTCACTTCATTACTGTCCAGGCTCGTCTCGCTGTTGTGTTTGGGTGTTGCTGGCACCAGTGGACCTTTTTAATGTGCTGGAAGTGATTTTAATTAGGTTTCATATTGTGTCTGCAGGCTCTTTATCTCCTCCCTTCTCCATCTCTCCTACACCTCTGTGCTTGTCTTTTTATCAGCCTTCCATCAGGCCTCCAATAATACCAGCAAAGCTGGTCTAAAGCTGTCTGAACTGTGCATTCTCACACAGTTATGACTGCAACATCGTGCAGCCCTGCCAACATTAAAGCCCTTCTAAATTGCTTTCAGGGATCCAGATTTAGTCCTCGTAAGATTTAGTATTGTGGTTGTTGTTTTATGGTTCTGCATTTTGATTGTGGAAATAGGTTTGAATGTTAGACTTAATCTGCTTATTTTAACAGGTTAGTAGCAACATCAATAGGAGTCTCCCTGTCAGGTGTTATTACTCTTTATCTGAAAAGGTTTCAGAAGAGCATGTTCCCCTTTAGCCTTAATCTTTGGACAATACTATACAGCATACAGTACATATATGTTGTGTCCTCTCTTGTCACAAGGTTCCCATGACTCAGAGGAGAAAACCCAGAAAGTTTAGGAACTCTTGAGTAAGCTATACTGGGAGTTGCCACATTTTGACTCTCTGTATTGTTTCTTCAGGGGATGTTTTTATGCTCAAGAGGATATTTTGTCTGGAAGTGTTGCAATGGCCACATTACTTCTCTCTCTATTCCTCTCTTATTTCCTACCTCCTCTCTTCATCTGAACATTGTCAGTATAGAGGAAAACAGTGCTGTCAAATCAGTGACATTCTACAGAACAACAGTAAAGCTCTCTTGGCTCATCCTAAACTGTCTCTCTTCTCTTTTATAAGGTATTGGAAAGAACGTAATATGCGACCGGACAGCAACGCCTCTGGATGCCTTCCGAATGATGTCAGCGGCCCAGTATTACCCCAAGTTGCTGAGCATTATGGGAAATGTGCTACGTTTTTTGCCAGCCTTCGTTCGAATGAAGGAGTTGTTAGAGGAAGGGTACATCGGGGAGCTTCTGGTCTGTGAGGCCCAGGTATGAAAAAAACTATGAATGCTTGTTTTTGAAGATGGAGATTTTTCAGTTGCTTTCTTGTCACTTATGATGATTAGAGCAGCACTCACAGACCTGCCAAGGATTCAGTGTCTTGCGATAAGGCATTTGGGCAGCATGGGTGCTTAAGAAATTTGACCTGAGATACCACCCCAAATGTTTCATTCTTTCTTAGTTGTGCTTATAAAAAAAATCTTCTCACAATTTCTCCTCTTTGCCCTAAAGGTCCACAGCGGTAGTCTCCTGGGGAAGAAATATAACTGGAGCTGCGATGACTTGATGGGAGGTGGTGGTTTGCATTCGGTGGGCAGTTACATCATCGACCTGCTTACGTTTGTGACTGGTCAGCGTGCAGCAAAAGTCCATGGCTTCCTCAAGACCTTTGTCAAACAAACAGATCACATCCGCGGAATCCGTCAGATTACCAGTGACGACTTCTGCACGTTCCAGATGGTACTGGAGGGAGGGGCCTGCTGCACCGTCACGCTTAACTTCAACGTGCCTGGAGAGTTTCGGCAGGAGGTGATCGTTGTCGGGACAGTCGGGAGGTTGACTGTCATGGGGACAGACCTGTATGGACAGAAGAACAGTGGGTGTGAAGGAAGTAGTGGCGGTCCTGAACTCCTGCTCAAAGACACCACGCCTCTCGAGAAAGCTTCCTTACCAGAGAAGGCCTTCAGTGACATTCCGTCCCCGTATCTCACCGGAACGATCCGCATGATCCAGGCTGTGAGGCAGGCCTTTCAGGACCAAGACGACAGGCGGACATGGGACGGGAGGCCTCTGACAATGGCTGCTACCTTTGAGGATTGTCTTTACGCCCTTTGTGTGGTGGATACCATCAAGAAATCCAACCAGTGTGGAGAGTGGCAGAACATTGTGGTGATGACAGAGGAACCGGAGATCAACCCAGCTTATTTGATCAGTGAGGCCATGCGGCGGAGTAGGATGTCCCTCTACTGTTAGCATCCAGCTGAAGTGCTGACCTCATCAGAATGGCTGAACACCTGTGTTACCTTAAAAACTGGAGGTGGCAGAGGAAAGGCCTTGGTGTTGATGGAATTCATAACCGGTTCATTTTAATACTCTCAAATCTGTATTGTTACTGTTACAGACAGAAAGGTTGCACCACTATAATACGGAGAGAGATGGTTTCCTGATATCCTGCCTCAGCAGTAGAGGAAAAGCAATGTGATCAATAATCAAACCTTTATTTATAAGGAAGCCTTTCCTGTTTTTTCCCTTTTTAAAAGATGACTTGAGTCCTTCCAGGAAGATGCACTTGTAAATCAAACTGATTCATACAACAGAAAGCCGAGATATACTCCTACAGAGGAGGCAGATAAGGGAGTTCTGCTTGACCATAATGGTATTGCGCCTTTCATCTCTGCTTCTCTTCTATATGAATAGGTCTGGAAAACGACACCTTACACTGTGGGTCCAAACGAGGACAGCCAAGGAAGAACGATAGTCCTCTCAGATAAAACTGTGCCTGTGCTGTATTGTTGCTCTAATCTGGAGTTCTTGTTAGTTTTACTAAGTGAATGTTTAAAAGAATCAGTGTGCTTGATAGCTTCAGTCTCTGTCTGCTCTGTATGCTTCCTCTGTATGTGTGAAACAACAGAGAAAAAAATCAATAGTTTGGCTGGTGGGTTTTTCAGAGGGGTTTACCTTCTGGTTAATGTATGCAATATATCCAGGCTGTAGTCTGCAGTAGAAATACTTTAATCTTCCAGCCTGGAGTAAAGGGTTAAAATACACTATGCTATGCCTTTATGCAGTTACAGTAGCATGTGCATCAGTTTGCAAGTCCCGTATGAGTGGCCAGTGTAGAAAAACATTGATGTTCCTCTATTTATTTCATGCTTTTTCTATTGTCATGAAGCATGGCCATGTAATACACTGAATTATATGTGGTGTGTACTGAGCCTTAAGTGTGGATATGAATACAGTCTTTCACTAAGTTACTAAGCGAGTAAATGCAGTAGTCACACTTGCATCAAGCTACCGTGATTTAGCATTTAGCATGCTTTATAAAGCTTCCTTAACATGCAGAGTGAAATGCCAGTTTGTCAGGATGTATAACATGCAAGATAAGTTTGGACACACACCTTCAGTAAGACTGGAAACTTGCAGCCAATTAACAGTGCAGCAGAGTTTGGTAGATAGTGGTATAGGTTTGCATTTCTTATAGTTTCTTTTAGAAGTGTTTTACATTTTTAAATCCATCAGAAGACCAAAACCAACAAACGCATCTGTGTCTAAATACTTTTTGACTTCCTTTCCTTCCAAATCTTTAAAGCTGCACCTATCAATATATTCTTTAACTTTTTTAGTGGGTCAAAAAACTGTTTCATGTTAAAGATGTTGCTTGTAGTGATGAATCCAAAGAGAATTATCACCTGACTCTGCAGTTCCCCTTACTTAGTGTTTGAGCATATTTCAGCTCACTGTTCACAACTTTGCTGTTTTGGTTGACTCTCACCGCTCTCGACCTCGTTTCCAGCTGTTTTAAGTGAAGAATACACTCATGGTATGCTACTTTACAGCACCAAAGACAGACAGACAAAATTGGCAATTAGCCGGCACACATAGTGGAGCATTTAGCAGCTGAAGAGCAGAATCTTTCCCCTCAGGATAAACCGAGAAAATGAAATGAATATTGGATTTACACTTATCAGCTGGCCAGAAACATGACTCCAAATAAGTGCTATTGTTGTTCAGTGTCTGCTGGATGTTAAAGTTGCCGATTTTTGCTAACATGTTAGCTTTCAAAACAGGTCACAAATATATAGCTTTTTTTTTTAAAGCCTAATTTTCCAAAACAGCTTGGCACTGTCATTGGACTATTATCAGCTGCACAGTAAAACACATTTGATGCTCTAGTTAGAAAAAATAGAGAGAGCCAATAAGGAAAAACAAGAGCAAGTGTGAGAACAAAAGGAATAAGCTTTCCCGTTTTTTAAATCACATTGTGATTTTACAATGTGTTGAGGGGAAGTTGGTTGGTGATGCGTACAAAATCACACCTGAATCTCCCAATGTTTGGATTTCATTTTTGCTTTTTATTGTATTTTTTTTCCTGTCAATCACACAAGAAAGCTAAAATAAAGCATCAGGAAGTATTTGCAAATACAGTTTGACTTAAGGTGTATCACTCAAAACAGGTGAAAGCACAACACTGACCTACAAGCCAAAAGATTGATTTTTTTATGCATCTCTGTTCCCCTGTGTGGTTTCAAGTTCTTAAACTGTGCTGAAATACTATCTATGTAACGACTACTGAAAATGTACATATGAAAATATGATAAAATAACAATATGCGTTTGTCTAAAGAAATAAACAAGTACTGTACGTATTTTGTTTGTAAAAACCAAGGAACTGGAACATGTTTTGCTGAGTGTTATGTAGGAATTTATTCTTTGTTTTTGCTGTTGAAGTTTTGTTGACTGGCCTGCAGTGTATTAGGGAGATTAACAGCAGACTGAGGCCTTGAAGCATTCAGTTTCTAATAGTTCCCCATCTATGGATTATAGACCAAAATACTCAGACTTTTAACACTGTTATGAAAAGCTTTATGTTTGCTCTTGTGATGCACCATAAATCATCACAGTCATAATCCAGCAAAAACTACACTGTCATCCAGTGCAAACTCTGATATGAAAAATCAACAGTTGGAACTGTTCACAGCTCATGGTGCCCAACAGTAATGTCTGACCCCTTTTATTGATTTCATGTGTCACTCTGTAGTTTGTTTACGACACATTACAACACACGCTGTGTTGCGATCAGCTACACAGAACGTTGTAACTCTTACTGAAGTTACAAACTTTAGGAAAAAATCACTTCTGCCAGAAAAAGCTCCAGGTCCATTACTGATAAGCTATCACTCTTTAAGATAACTCAAGTTACATTATTACCCCTTGTGTACCAAGCGCCTTATCAAATCTGCATATAGACTTTCCCCTTTGTCTGATAACAGTTTTCAAAATGCAAATGCCTGATTTAATTTAACTTGAGTAACTTAATGTGATGAAAGAAAGAGGAATTGGAATAGCCTCTTCTTGTTTAGTCCTTTCTTTATTCTCTGTTCTTTTATGATAAGTGGGTTAGCTGAAGATTGATTAACGAGGTGGACTGAATTAATGTCATGATTTAAACTTGAATTTAGGTCAAAGCAACCTCAGTCAGAGGACACTGAGCAGACACTGGGAAGGCAGGTACTGTTTAGTAAAAGCAAAGGGATATAAATGATCCAGGATCAAAATTAAAGTTCCTACGTTTAATCAGCACAAGGTTGTTTTCTTTCCCTCATCAGGCCTGTAAACATGTAAACAATTTGTTAGATGTATACAGGGAATCTAAGGTGAGAGACTGAAGTTTAAACCTCTAGCTAACATTAGGCAAGCACACATGCAACTGATGGCTTCTGTTAACTTCCAGTGCAATCACACTTTGTGGGTTTTCTTTGCTTCAAACATTTTAAACTAAGTCATTTATATTATTTGTAAGTGTATTGATGAATGTGTTGAACTGAAAGTGAATGATACCACTGATGATAGGAAGCAAAGCTGACTGGAAATGCTTGACCAAGAGATAAAGTGTGTGTCCTGAATCCCCCTTAAACCTTTAAAATGGTTTAGTCCACTGGTCTAATAACTTGCCTGCTATAGAAGAAAGGTCTTACAATTTCCATTTACAGGGCACACAAAACAAATTGAAGATGACCATTTGTTTCGACAAGCTTCATCACTAGGATCCATGTCATGCCATAGTTGTTAGTAACACTCTACTTGCAGATAATACTTTCTCAATCATTTCTTAAAAGTTTCCTGGAAAGTACTATTTCATTTGGTACTAATTGCAGTTGAAATACAGATAAGGTTCTGTGTAATTTAGTAAGTCTAATTAGCTGGGTTGAGTTTATTTACAGAGAAATGTCCTTGAAAGAATTTTTTGGACTTGTAAAATAAAGTGTTAACTATGTTATTATACCTAAAACTTTACCTAAATAGCAATACCTTGACACATACCAGTGCTGCTATCATTCTCCACAAGGAATTATATGGAAAATTCCAACTGTGAGTGTTTGACGGTCTCAGATGGTTTTCCAATGATTTCCAGACTCTTGTTGCTCACTAAGCTGCAGATATTCATCCAGCCCCCAAAGAAACGCCCCAGTAGCCAAACTCAAAGGTTTAGGAAACCAAACTCAGCTTTAATTATATACAATTTCAAATATTTTACCTGCTCCTGTTTCTTCCCTTTTGTCTCCAAATCCATCATCTGCTTTTGGACCATGGCTACCTGGCTTACAGTGTTTCATTACCCAGCACTGCACAGGTTTTGGCCACTGTGTGTGAGGATCCTCTCACAATAAACCCAGTATGTTTAAATCAGCTTGAGTCTTGTGCTAAAATTAAAGTAATTATATTTAGTGTCCCAGGGGTCAGAAGATATTGAAAAACCAATGGTAACTTGTAACATTAGCTTAACCAGACCTTCCTGGGTTCTTTCAGGTGTCTGAAACATGGCTTTACTCATAGTTTCTGTGTGTGTTTATGTCCACACAGACCATCCTCCTCCATGGAGGCGCAATTAAACAGCTGTGCAGACACATCCTCAAACAGCTGCCCATGCTCTGCGGTAAATGTATCATTAGCTCCAGCGTCAAATAAAGAACATCACAAGACCAGAGGGCTTTTCATTTCAGCCAGTACAGATACTTGACAAAACACTGAAACACAATTTACTCTTTTTGTGTGTCATTAAGAGGCTGACAATGATAGATGCAGGGCCAAAATTCTCACATCACAACCTTAATACCTATAACACTTTACTGCTTATTAGTGAAGCATCCGCAAAGGCTGTTTAGTGACCCCAGCTATGCATAGGCTGACACTTGTCAGGTGCGGAAACAGATGAGGCAATATCTGTGTCTGAAGCACTGAATATTTAATGAGTGGAATTTCAATGAGTTGATACAGGTCAGTGTGAGGATTTCATACATTTTATAAACTAGGCGGTAGCATCAAATGTTCACTTGACTGATTTTCATATGTTTTCATTTAAATGTTGAATCACTGAATATTTAAGATTTTGTTTATGTTCATTGAAAAGTTGTTGCTGTCTCACCATCGCAGCAGTGAAGCTTGTTCACTCATGTTTCCCATGCTGTGCTTTATGGACTCACTGATTTGTTTTTGTAATCCTTTAGCTGGCTGCTTGTTGCCTGTTCAGGGCGAGCCGGCTCTGTGCTTCAGAAAGACATTGCAGAAAAGAAACACAGAGGTGCTCCAGTTCCAACTTTGCACTTTGACTGCCTTGTTTGCTGACAGTCGTGACTATAAACTGCTTGTTCTTTCTTTGCCAGCATTCAGAAACTGTTCAGGAAAGGCTTGAAAGGATGGAGGTGGGGTGAAAATTGTTCATTTTGGAGACGAACAACCTCAAAGAGGGGCTTCTTCTGCCCTCAGAGACCGTTACTTAGCAACCAGAAGCCACGATGCCAAAACTAGGTCCTGACTTCTCTCTCTCTCTCACTCTCTCTCTCTCTCACACACACACACACACACACACACATTTTCTCATGCACAGTAACACACTACCCTCACTCCTCCATATGTCCACACACCTTCTTCCTCTGACTGACTGGTCGAAGGATGAGCTCTTAATGGGAGTTTTAGTGTTTATCAGTGTTGAGAAATTAACAGTTCATTGATCTGTCGTTTCACATCTTTCAAAGTCTCAAGATCATATTTTTTTATCTCTTTTTTTCTTTCTTTTGTGAGTCAGGTTGAAGCCTGGAGAACAAGCTCACTGGTGCTTCTTCAGACCTCCCCCCAAAACATTTTCTTTCCTCTTCTCTCCTCATCTCTTCTCCTCTCTTATTTCTCCTCTCCTCTTCGCTTCGCTTCACTTCTCTTTTCCTCTTTCCTTATCTCTACATCATCCTCTCCTCTCCTTTCCTCTCCCCTCTTCCCTGTTCTCCTCTCCTTTTCTCTTCCTTCTCCTCTCTTCTCCTCTTATCTCCTCTCCCCTTCTCATCTCTTCCCTCTCCTTTCCTGTCCCCTCTTCCCCTGCTCTTCTCTTCTCATGCTTTTGGAGCAGGCGTTCCCATTTTCTGTACTAAAAATGAATAACAGACAGGTTCCAGGTTCTGATGCCTTTCCTCAGCTGGTTTATGAATGCTGACTCCTGCCATGTCCTGTTGTACCCTTAACTTGTTCAAAGAAAAACGAATATTCATCTTGATGCTGTATTGTGACTATATCCAATATTTATTGTTGTGTAGGCCTGTGTATATCGTGGACGCA
Organism: Nannoperca obscura; assembly: GCA_036024295.1. Lineage (NCBI taxonomy): Eukaryota > Metazoa > Chordata > Actinopteri > Centrarchiformes > Percichthyidae > Nannoperca > Nannoperca obscura. The sequence continues at coordinate 14,654 of JAVQJL010012185.1, forward strand.
TGGACCTCTGTACATACTGTAATTTGAGCTCGCAAACGCATATTTATGGGTCTTAATCTAGAGAATGTACTTACTGTAGGAATAATTTATATTTGCTATCCGTTAAGGACGGTACCCTATGCCATTTTTGGAGGTCAGTCGTGTCACAAATAAAAGCCCCCTGAGTTCTCTGCGTGCTGTAAAGTGGGATGGTGCGCTTCCGTTAAATGACCCCCCTCCTGCCCTCTATCTTTTTTGATTGTGACTCCTGTCTCAGTGTTTTACGGTCTCATCTCCCTGCACCAGTGCTCAGCATTGATTGAATGTGTGTGGATGAGATTGTATGTGTGCGTGTGATTTATGTGTGTCTGTAACATGGTTTACGACTTCAGCACTTGTGAAATGCTGCAGTTTCTATGGAATAAAAAAATATGTACATTATTAACGACTCTAATGTCATTATTTAAACTGAATATCTTTTGGTGACAAGTTAAAGAATCGATACACAGCTAAAGCGGTTCATCCTCTCTGCATGCATGTGGATTTGCCTTTATTCAAACTGTGCAAGATGAAAGAAATCTAAATAACACAAAGACACCTGCTATTGCTCAGATATTTAGTTTCATGTTATTATAGCATCATTTTTGATGAGTCCTCTGGCTCCTCCTTGGCTGCACACAGCATATCAAAGTTTCTGCTGACCCCTGCTGGCTGCCATAGGTGCTGCACATTATATCGTAACAAGGATTTTTTGACCCTTACACCCTCCCATTTATAAATATCAAACCTTATAAACATTGCATGATTTGATGACATGTTTCTAATGTGTCAAAAAAAATTAAGGGCTGAAGTGACTATAATGTTGAATTTGGGGTAGGCACAATCTTTCAGAATTGGCCCGGTACAAAGCGTAAGGTAAATTTGACTTCCACCTTTAATTCAAATAACATGATGTGGAAAAAATACAAGGATGTGCATAAATCTCTATGTATGTATGGTTGATAGTTTAAACCTGTAACTACTGATTTGTGACCTCTTTTACATTGTTTTCAAATGGTCATTTGATTCACTGATTGAAAATATTAATTATAGCTGGTTTAAAAACATATACATATACATACACACAGTGTACATACAGTATATCTGGAAATTATTCACAGCGCTTCACTTTTTCCACATTTTGTTATGCGATGTCTTAGTTTTTTATTTTTAATACATTTGCAAAAGTCTCAAAAAACCTTTTTCACGTTGTCATTATGGGGTATTGTGTGTAGAATTTTGAGGACAAAAATTAATTTCTTCCATTTTGGAATAAAGCTGTAACATAAAATGTGGAAAGAGTGAAGTGCTGTGAATACTTTCCTTTCCACACAGACACACACATATACAGTGGGTACGGAAAGTATTCAGACCCCTTTAAATTTTTCACTCTGTTTTATTGCAGCAATTTACTAAAACCAAAAATGTTTTTTATTTCTCATTAATGTACACTCAGCACCCCATCTTGACAAAAAAACCCTGAAATGTAGAAATCTTTGCAAATTTATTAAAAAAGAAAAACTGAAATATCACATGGTCATAAGTATTCAGACCCTTTGCCGTGACACTCATATTTAACTCACATGCTGTCCATTTCTTCTGATCCTCCTTGAGATGGTTCTACTCCTTCATTGGAG
>JAVQJL010012186.1:0-18068 GCA_036024295.1 Nannoperca obscura
TGTGTGTGTGTGTGTGAGTGAAGTTAAGACTTTTTTCATCAGCAAGGTGGGTGGGGAAAAAAGAGCTAGCCAGGGAGGATGCATGGAATGAGGACAAATAAAAGAGATGACTCCATGAATGATGCACAGCTTTCTGTCTTCATTATACTCTTCCAGGCAATTTGATTATGCAGGTAATTATACGAGGCTGTATAAGTGAGAAATGAAATGGGATAGAGGGAGTGTGGAGGAGAGGAGGGGGAGTGGGTGTGTTGTATGAAAATGGATTGGATTGCTTGGTAAGAGGAGAAGAGTGTTTCTGGTGTCTTAGTGTGTGTGTGTGTGTGCTGCCGATAAGCGGGAGAGAAGGAGGGCAAGGCTGAATTAAAAGTCAAGAGATGAAAATGTGAGAGGCTCAGCGGGAGGCTTTGTGCACTGAAAAGTTGACAGTACTTTTGAAATACCTCTACTCACTGTCGCTGCTGTCAGCATGTTTGTACGCCGCCACCTTGGCCTCATTCAAACGGAAATGAAAGGGCTTTTGTGTCGCTGATAAAGGGCAGCCTCTCCTGACTCTCCAGCCTCCCTCTGCCAGCCGCCAGTGGCTGCAGTGACTCAGGTTTGATGTTGTGCCGAAGTAAAGGAGCAGGACTTGTAAATAAAGAGCTATGCTGCGCTAGGCTCTCTGTCTCCAGCTCTTCAACTTCTGTCAGTGTCATAGTTTGTGTGAACAGACATATGTCATGCCTAAGTTGAAATATTAAGTAGTATGTGTGTTAGAGAGCACAGAAGCATGTGTATTGTGTTGTATCACTCTCCCTCCTCGCGTGTCTGTTGTCAGCTGTGGGCGATGTGTCTTTTGTGGCTCTCAGTAATAAAGCCATTAATCACGTCCGCCGTTTGCCACAAACATGCCACGCTGCACTCGCTGCAAGATGTCTCACTCTGTCTGTCCCAGGATGTAACAGCAGATGCAGCTCACTGGAGTGGAATGGAAAATGTCCCAGTTGTGTGTGTGTGTTTACTGAACATGTTGTGTGACCATATATGTACAGTATGTGAGATGATATTAATGCCCCTTTTAAGAGAAAAGCTCTTAAAACTGAAAACACTCTTCTTTAAGTGGGAGAGGGGAGTTTGGACTACATTGAAGTAGGCAGGAACACATACTGGGCTTCCGATATATCTCATCACTCATTGGTGGGCCACTGCAGATGGTGATTCAACATGTTTAATGAAAACCTTTAAATTTTGTTGAAAGCTTTGAAAAATACTTTGGACTTTGTGTTAAAAATATTAGGTGGGGGGGTGCTTTTAAAGTGTTTATGTTTAATAAGTTTTCATCTCTGTTGAACAGTCAAAAAAGCAAAAGGTATTCATGTCACAACAGTGAAGCAGATCCACATGTTTTAGAGCAATAAATGCATTGTTTGCATGTTTTAATTGATTGCCAGAACTGTCATTGATTCAATTTCAATTACCAACTCTGTGAATTGTTTTATTGGTTGAGCACTGGTGTACATTATATGTCCTATCCTGATCCAAATCAAAGTCCAAGCTGGTGCTGGAATGGTTACCTTACTTTCTTAGCTTAATAGATAGACAAGATATTTATTAGTGACCATTTGGATTAATCATTCATCACCAAAAATGCCAAACATTTTCTGGTTCCACCTTTTTTCAATATAAGGATTTGCTGTTTTTCTCAATTTTGTCATTTTAAATTGAATATCTCTGAGTTTTGGACTGTTGGTTGAACAAAAAAAGTAATTTGTTCTGGGAAATTGCTTCTTTTCTTTTCTTTTTTACGATTTTCTGACTTTGATGTTTTTATTTTAATTTAAAATGTTTTGCCTTTATTCAATAGTTGACGGTGGATACAGGCAGGAAATGTGGGGAGAGAGGGCAACTAAGGTCCTCAAACAGAATGTTTAAATTATATTGTATGTGTCTGGTGCACAGACAACACATTTTATAAAGTTTTAAGGCATTTAATGGTTAATGAAATAAACAAAACCTACCAACTATCACATTTGAGAAGATTTTTCTTATCAGTCTTTGCAGTCAACATTTGTCTCTCATCTAAGTAGAAATTCGAGGACACACATTTGAGCTCTTATAGGTGCAGCCTATTCCATCAGCGTGAAAGTTAACAGCAGCACATGTTGAAGTCGGGTGCTTCGCAGTATGCGGCATCACACTTGAGTCCCCACACTAACTAATGTGCTCTTACGTAGCCATCAATCCCCTTTAGCTGATGTCAGCTGGTTTTCCACAGCCCCATGGTCATACATAAGCAATGAGAGATTGTCGATCATCTCACATTATGGTCCACTGAGGAGATGGCTGACGGTGACAAGAATGTAGATGTAGTAGGCCTAATGTTTCCTGTTGTACGCCTTCCTTGGCAGCTGCTGAACCAGCCTCCAAGCTGTGAGATCAGTCCCTCTGAAGCCGATAGCAGAGACATTGTTTCAGGTTGCTGGACCACTGTGACTGTTTAAATGTTGTCAGTCCTTGGTGCTGGCCTGCTCTTCCATTCAAGTTGAGTAGCCGTTTTAGGCAACAAACAACAACTTGTAAACAAGTTATTGATAAATAGAGTTGTGTCAGTGGAAAGATAACTTTATACCAAAGATAATAAACTTTCTAAATGTAAAGCCCTGCCCTTGCAAAGGCCAAAGTAATAGAACTGTAAAAGCTTTCGAGGATCTCATTTATCTTTGTTCCATGCACTTAAGCATGTGCACAGTATTGATTTAGGAGTGCTGTCGTTGCAGAATTTCTATGCATCCTTTAATGAAGCGCTGTTATTCCTGCTCGTTCTTTTTCTTGTCTTTTTCCTGTCATATCGCCCTCGCCACTTTCAATCTCTGCCTGTCACTATTGCTCTTTTGTTTCCATCTTTACTTACTGTTAGCACTCTCACCTTTTAGCACCCCACATACACACACATACAATTCTCTTGCTCTGCATCTTTTATTCAATCATCTCTTCATCTCTGTCTGCTTTCTTTTCTTTAAATCCTCCTACACTTTTTTCCCCAATTTTCACTTTCCTTCTTGTTTCCTCTCTCCTCTCCTCGGACTGTAAACAATTCAGTACTGAGTACAAGTTAAATTGTTTCTCTGTATGTGCTTTATTGTCTCCCCTCTCCAGAATTGGACTTTCGCTACTTCTGGAAGTGGAGCGCCTTCGAGGACTACCTGCTCTTTTGCTTCGGCTTCACCGTGCTGTGTGCGGTGGTCACCCTGCTGCTGCTGGACTCTGCTGTGTTTGTGGAGACACTGGGCTCCCTGGCCGTGATGTTTGAGGCTATGCTGGGTCTCCCCCAGCTCCTGCAAAACTTCCACAACCACTCCACCAAAGGAATGAGGTACAGCATGCTTTGAGGTCAATAAGAGCTTTGCAGAAAGCTCCTAACTACAATTAGCATTGTAAACATTATACCTTCAAAACATCATGCCTGTTAGCATTGCCATTGTGAGCATGTTTAAATGCTTTTAGCTCAGAGTACAGCCATTGCCCTGTTAGTCTTGTTCAAGCAACAATGTTTCTCAGTTGTTTGGATTTGCTGCTTTTCTTTAATTTATTTTTTGCCATTGTGCATTTGTGTATGAAATAATTTTGAGTTAAAATATGGAAAACAAAACCACTCCCAAACCCAGTGAGAGTTGCTAATTCCATCTGACGTAACTGCAACATCCTAATTTTGGGATCAGCGTCACATTCCCCTGGTATGCATCTTAACTCAAGTCTTACTTGTATACTGTTTTCAGTATCTACTGAAAACAAATGGGTTTGTTGTCAGAGATGAGTGACCAGCAAAGAATGCACTACATTACACACGTGTACATGTACACATACACACCCATACTGTAAGCATGGTTTTTGCACTGATGACAGACAAGAGTCATAATGAGGAAATAATGATTGTAATTTGTATGAGGTTCTGTGCCATTAGGGGCGTAATTGATCTTGCAGTCTTCTACCTGAGTCTGATCAGTATACACATTGACCTTTGTGCACGCTGACAAAACCTTAACGAGAAAAACATCTATAATGGAAGATAAGCCTTTTGTTTGCCCCCCCTCCTTCACCCACTACTCCCACTCTCCATTCAAGGTGACCTTGAATTTAACATGCAGTCTAAAACCCTGGAATTACCTTAGAATGTGGCATATAATTATCCTACTGAGAACATTTCTTGAAGTGGATATGTCAATTCCTTGAACTGATTTTAAAGGGCAGATAAAGTATTATTTTACATTATCATCATCAACCTTTCCATTTAGTTTTCTGCCATTATTGCAGTTTAAACACGAGGCTGAAAGGAAGGACTATATAAATGACCTTATTAGCATATTTTCTTCACGAGAATATAAATTACTTGCACTCCATGAACATTTAGGTTAATGAGAGTACTTTCCATGTGGTGTTAGTGAGCACAAGTGAAGTCTTGTGGGAGTGTGGTACTGTATGCCAGTGTGACTGCAGTAAGTTAGCGTGTTAGCATGCAAACATTTGCTAATTAGAGCAAAACATACAATTTACAGTTTGTCTCTTGCAGATACATTACTCACTTGCCTTCTTCCCTTTCCACCTTGTTTATCCCTCTTCTTTGTTGTCGTTCTGTCCTTGTAAGTTATATTATCTTCTTTTGTTGCCTCCCCAAAGCATAAGAATACCATAGAAACAATTTACACTTGGGGGGAAAAAGAGGAGGTGAGAATGGCCTTGATTAAGCAGGTGGTGTGTATTTTCCTCCCCTGATAGACAATCCTTTTCATTGAAAACAAGTGAGAGAGGCATCATGTACTGTATATATTCTCCACATACTGCAGTCTTCACTGTATATCCACAATTGTTCAATTCAGTCTTCATTGTTTTCGCTGGATTAACTCACTCTGCTGTCACAGTAGCTTTTATACTGAAAGATTCAGTCAAGCCTGCACATATTTTGCCTCACATGTATCCATAAACACAAGAAATAATGTACTTAAGTTTGGTTGTCTTCAAGTAATGCAGTAGTGTACTTAAAGATGCTGCAGTACAGTTAATTTACTGTCTGAAAGACAAGACATTATTTCTCAGTAATATGCCCCATTTCACATAAATTGTCCTCAGGGTGTACATCTGGGCTTGCACCTCCTGTGAGTACCCATTCAACTCAGAGCGCACATCACGCCGAAGATTAAATACGCAATAACATGAGATCTCTGAGATGAATGATGAATCAGTTAGGAACATCAGTTTTCTAAACTCAGATCTATGGCCAAGTCCCTGCATACTCAGTGATAATATAATATGATCCCCCAAAACTACACCGTTGTTGGGAAACACAAAATTACTCTTTCCAGAAAATACTGTAATTTCAACATACATTTCTTCTCTCTATTGATTTCCGGTTGGTTCTTTTAGATGGTGTAAACTTTCACTTATACATCAAGTGAAAAAAGGTTAACACAAAGGTGTGTTGAGCTTGCATCATCCTTGTATTTTGGCAGTCCCTCATAAAAAATAAGTGAAACACAACAACCACATAGCAGCAGTCCTCCTGTAACTGTAAGTACACCTCCTTTGTGTCCTGTTTATACCTTCCTGTCATTAGTTATGGCATATAAGGTTAGATGCGGGCCTGTGACCGTAAAGTCACCTGTTTGATCCCTGGACTGGCAGGGTAAATAACCTCATTACCACAACTGAGGTGCCCAAACACTCACAAACTACTCAGATCAGACTGTGTGTGCCCTGGGCAGCTTCAAGGTGTGAATGTCTGTAATTGTGTGTTCACTCTTAGTGAAACTTCACTGAATAAATAAAAAGATTTAAAAAACTGAAAATCTTTGTGAGCTCTTTCTGACCACCAGAAGATAAAAGCAAAGGTGCAGTAGAGTTTCTGTCATTCTGAGTAGTAAACGGAGTAAAGTTTGATTTTCCCCCCGTGTTCGTGTAACACTGATCATGCACAATGACAGTCACCAACATGAATCACATCAGAGCTTCTTCGGTGTGGAGCCAAACTGCAGGTGTGAAAGCAGCCTATTGCATGAATTTAATAATTTGCACATTTAGCATATTTCCATGACTTTGTAGTAAACTTTGTTACGTTGCTTTCAGTCAGTGAATAGAGCTATTTGTAGCTATTCATTAAGCACTGCCTTCATGGAGATGCCAAGGTTGACAGAGTTTGGTCGTTGAGTGATGCTGTCACCTGCTTGCCATTTGAAAGCACTGATTACTCAGGTGGAATTTACAATTGAATGGTAAAGTTGCAATTTGTTTATATAAACAACAATGTGTTTATGTGTATGTGAGTGATTGCTCAGCGCTCTCTGCTCCGCTGCCTGGGGAGCCAGCTTTTTTTCTCTTCCCTCTCATTAAACTTTATCTATTTTGCATCCTCTCCAGTTCTCCTCTTCCAGCTCTGCACCAAAGCTGCCAACCTTCACAATGTCACTTAGTGACAGTGGAGGGCACACTGACGGTGGCAGACAAATAGCATTGTTTCCCTTCTCAATGGACACTGATCTCTTTTGGTTTCCTTTTCTTAGACGGTGCCTTGGCTGTTCTTTTTCTCCGTCTCTCTCAATTCAGTTTACTGTTCTTTATTGTTGTGAATGTGACAAGATTATTTAAACTCCCTACATTCAATTGAGTCCAGCAAAAAGAATAGAATATACACATAAACACCATTATTGTGCGTGTGCTGCTTATTCAGCTCCCATTCCCCTGTTTTTGTCACTCTGTCTCATTCACACGTTCACAGCCAGCAGCCTGTTTCTTGTTCTCAGTTCTGGGTAACACCCTTCAAGCGTTAATACTGGTCCTATTACCATGTCCCTTCAAAAGCACCCTAATGGTGGTTTCACATTCTTCTTCAGGCTATTTTGTACAAAGGGCCAGTGCCTTTACAGTCCGGCCCCAGAGGATGACGTGCAGACACTGCAATGGCCTCCAAGCACTTTATGACCTGTGAACCAGAGCTGTGAATCTATAGGGAGCACATCTGGAAGGCGACTGTGAGGACAGTGACTGCACATCACTGAGATATATATATATAATATATATATATATTATATATATATATATATTATATATAATATATATATATAATATATAATATAATATAATCTTCTAATCTGTTACAGGAATGTAGAAGAGGAGGGGGTAGATGCAGAGAAAAGGCAAACTCCCACACAAACACATTGGCATTTTAATTTAAGTCTAGCCTAACCCTTATTTCATTACAAGCGGTGATCTATTTATTTGTAATTTAAATGTAAATCCATGTTTTCTGCTTCATTATCTATTAAACAAAAAGATATCCCACCTTTATCTTTATCTGGATTAGTGGACAAGTCCTGTTTCCATCTTACCTGCATCAAAATCAGCATGTTAAACATGGGAAACTTAATATACATTTAATTCAGCATGGCAAAGTAAGCTTCTTTGTTCTTATTTCAAGAGTTCAAAGTGTTGGATCTTCAGCACATGTCCTGGAATGTGGGAGTCTGAGGTTAGTTTATTACACGCCTGTTGTAAATTGGGCAATTGTCTCTTAGCGTTCCCTTAATATCATCTCTTTGCAGGAGCTGAGAACAGAAAGTGTTCTCAAATACAGTAGAAAAGTTTAATCATTTACAGTAAATACAATTTCACAAGATCACAGGATTTTCTCCAGTAATTTGTGCATTTCCATCACTGACATTAGTACATGTTTTCGTCTTACAGTCGGAGGTATCCAGTGTAAACTCAGGGATTTGCTCTTCAATTGTATGTGTCTCTGTTTGAGATATGTGCGTGTATGCATGCCGTGCTTACAAAGTATAGTGTGTAGGCAAAGCACGTAATAGTGTTTGCTAGGGTCATTACCACGATCACAGCGGTTGTATAAGTCAGTGCAGTAGCTCTCGCTGTGAAATTAGAGTCCTGTCTGTCCTGGGGCGAGACAAGACAGGAGATTTTGTTTTGAGACCTTACACTTTCTTTTGGTTCTACAGTACGTGGTGGTGGTTTAGAGGAGTACAATTTGGGGTGTTTTTGTTGTGTCTACCATCCTTTGGTTGTGCAGTGTGAAAGAATTTATTCTCATTTGTGGAGTAAACATGGAAAGTAAGTAAGGCATCTTGCAATCTGTGAGTGCATTTGGAAACAAGAAATCCTTCTTCTACAATACCATAATCGTTTCTATAATGGCAGTGAACTTATGTTAAATGTCAAGAAACTGTACCATCAGCTTGTGACAAATCACAGGCAGAGCTACAGAAAGCCCAAAGCACATCTCATCCCCATTATTTTCTTTGTAAACCAGCACACTGGTGCAACAGTGAACAGCAGCACCTTTTTAGATCCCTCTTGGCTTCTCTACCCTGACCTTTTCTCATTGGGCCATAACACCTTTTCTTCTGCTGTCTTGCTGCTATCACAGTAGTGGGGGAGAAACTTTTTGTTGAGGGTAAAAAATATCTGAATCTCTACAACCCACAGTCCAGGCTTTTTAGAGATAATATCATAAAAGACATTTCCTTGTGGGCCACACCATAGCTTGATAGGCTGACTCTTCAGGAAAATTTAAGTGAAATAACACTCAATAACTCATGGGCAGCACTGCAGATTCAGTGTATATGCTCTATATTATTCTTCTGTTGTCACAGGGTTAGTTTTGGACTTGGACAGCAGAGAGGAGATTATTATGGATTCTTATTATATGGGTTACTTGCTTTTTTCTTTTATCTGAAAAAAATGTGGACTCCCTTGTGTTCATCCATATGTAAATACATATACCGATCAGCCATAACATTATGACCACTTGCCTAATATCGTGTAAGTCCCCCTTTTGCCACCATAACAGCCCTGACCCGTCGAGGCATGGACTTCGCTAAACATCTACAGGTGTGCTGTAGTATTTGGCACCAAGACATTAGCAGCAGATCCTCCCTATCAGAACCAGCATGAACTTTTCCAGCAATCTGACCTACAGTAGCTCTTCTGTTGGATCGTACCACACGGGCCAGCCTTCTGTCCACTTAGTGCAGCCGACCAAGGCTCACATCAATGATCCGGTTCACAGGTTTTCCTTCCTTAGGCCACTTTTGGTAGGTACTGACCACTGCAGACCGGCACTACCCCACAGGAGCTGCAGTTGTGGAGATGCTCTGTCGTCTAGCCATCACAGTTTGACCCTTGTCAAAATCGCTCACATCCTTACACTTGCCCATTTTTCCTGCATCCAACACATCAACATGGAGGACAAAATGCTTGCTGCCTAATATATATCACCCACTGACAGGTGCCATTGGAACAAGATAATCATTGTTCTTCACTTCACCAATCAGTGGTCATAATGTTATGGCTAATTGTTGTGTATATATGTTTAACCCCAAATTTTATGGGAAATGTCTCTCCAGTGTTCGATTCCTCCTGTTGACTATTTATGTAAATTACGTTTTATTAATTACATACCATCATTGTGTTGAATCACTTGTCTGGTTTCCATGAATGAGAGGGCTCTGCTTGAAATGATCCTGTAAGGAATTAAAAGTGTATCATAAGTGAGGCTATTTCATTTCCTATTGGCTTATTAAAATACATTTTGTAGGATTGTGTAGCTTTGCTGAATATGCTTTTATTTTGTTTTCTATAATCATTTACAGCTGACTATTTATTTAAGAAGCAAAGCTATGATAAATAGGGCATTGTTTTAGATTACATAAGATTATAGATGTAATAAATCTACTGAAATAGCCATCACCAACAGGCCATGTAATCTATTCTGGCTTGTTTACATTCTCCCAAAAATCTAAAATATCCTTAGGCAAACTCTGCTTGATACTCCTTCTTCCCCTCACCTCCCCTCCTCTTCATTTGGTGAAGCAGAATCCATCTTTTTCTGGCAGGTAGAGAACCTTTCGTTGTTTGCCTGCGTACAATCGATCAACATGCATAATTCATAGTTAGTGGGTTAAGAGCAGCTCGGCTTCTCTCTCACTGGGCCCTTTGATTTCCGTCTCTCTCTATCTGCCCCCCCTCAGGGAAAGCTACAGCCCTGATGCTAAATCACCTCACACACACCCTCATGTGTGGGCGCACTCATCATGCCAATGCACACATGCATGGTTGAGCTAAAATGAGGTGGAAGAGGTGATTTAAGCTCTTTGAAGCTTTAAACATTAGCCCATGCAGCTTGAGTGTGTCTCTTTCCACAGAGTTTTAGTATAGTGTTATCAAGCAATAACAAGAACTGTCTAACCCCCCTCTGAAGACCCTTAAAGTCTCACATACAAATTATGATTCCCCACTTCAAGCTTTAAGCTTGCACTATATTTAATTTGTGATCAACTGCCTATTTATCTCCACAACAGGAGTGGAAAACGTGTCCAAGAAGATCATTTTGGTCACAATATGTTCTCAGCCATGAGAAATCAACCACAAAATTCAACAAATGATTTAAGTGATGTAAGGTTTTGTCCACATTGTTTCTATGAAAGTTGCATGGCAGCTTTGTCATTGACTACACAGTCACCTTCACATTTGTACTCTGGACTGCAGTCATAAAATGTACATATATGGATATAAAATGATATGCAGGGGTGCAAAAACATGATAGCAATCTGCTCCGTGCCTGCAAGAAACTTTTTTCCCCAATACCCATCCAGTGGTCCCTTGGGCAGTGGAAAAGGTGCAAGGCAGCAGATGAGGCTGGGAACAGAAGATAACGAGACAGCAGCTGACAGGAGTAGAGGCAGAGAAGGGGTAGAATGGCTGAGGATGAAGATTTAGAAGCAAGTTGGGTATGAGGAATGAATAGAGATCTTGTTAGCCTGCTGATCCCTATTGGTACACGTGTTATATGGCTACACAAACAAATTAAATTGAACCAGAACAAGTACCAAGTAATCCAGATAGAGGTACTTGGTTACTTTAGAAACCTTGGGAACTTGACTAGAAAAAAAAATAAAATGAAGATTTGGGATGGGTTTGACCAATGCTTGCCTGCAAAGCATACTGATTATTGTATAGGGATGCAAGTCATGAATATTTTAGACAGTTTTTACTTTAGCATTTTGTGGAGGGATTAAGCAATTCATTGTTGAGTCTGTAAATGATAAAAGTCATGTCTAAAAAGTATTGTGAATGTTTGACACACACAAAAAAACTTTTTTTGAATTTTTTTTTTTTTTGTTTTGAATTTACATTGAAATAAATTGAACAAAAGCAGCACAGCTGTAACCAGTTGGTATGGGTGGTTGTTATTTTTGCTCTATAAACGACTCGACCAGCAGAATTTTTAAATACTCTATATGTGCATTGTTTACATCCATGTTTACTACCTAGCAATCTTTTTTTCTACTTGTCTTTCTTGGCACAGTGCTACATCTCTTCCAACTGTCCATCAGTAGAATGATGTGAAATTGGTATCAGGAACGTGTATTGCATTGCCCGTGTGGTTGTGTGCACGTACAATACAAACAAAGGCAAAACCAAATCATGAAAACAGTCCCATAGCGCCAGCAGTGGTCAAAGAACCTACAGGGTACCTTTAACTTAACCATGCTGGAGTTGTGTGTTATGTGCGCATTTTGGATGGATGAACACTAAAAATGTTTGCATAGAGCATTCAATACCATTGTCATTATGGACAATGCTGCTGAAATATTTTAGACCTGCCATAAGATGCTGTTTTGCAAAGTGACATTTAAAGATGCATCAGGCAACTTTGCAAATATTTGGGACGTGAAATCACAAAATTTCACATCCCACACTCATGTAATTCTCTCCCTCCCTCCCTCTCCCTCTCGCCTATCCGTCTCTGTCTCTCTTTCTAAATGTCAGCCCCGTTTCCTGTAGTAGTGTTCCACTCGTCCACTCCAGCCGCTTAGAGGAGCTAATAGCTGGCCTGACAGCCCTCGTTCAATACACGGCACAATTACTGCCTGGCCCACATGCGGCACAGCCGTCACACCGTGCAATCAGACCCCCACTCTCATTTTCTCCATCACTCTCTCCTGTCCTGTCACTCTCCTCAGGGTGGCTTCGTTTTTCAACCCCCCTCTAGATGTATCGTCCCCCTGCTCGGCTACATTGTCATCCATCTCTCATCATTGTACTTCTACCTCCCTCATCTGTCTCCTAACTCCCCTCTTTTCCTTTCTGTCTATCCCTGAAGTACACAGTTCATCCTTCCACCCTTTTCTCTCTCATCTCTTGCCACTTGGCTCAGACAAAGGTGGCAGGTCAGTAGTAATCAATGAGAGACTGAATTGAGTCAGTGTGAGTGAATGTGTGTGCGTCAGTGTATTTGTGTGTTGAAGTGAGAGCAGGAAGCAATCAAGCAATTTCATGTTTTTTTTCTACATGTTTTTGCGCTAATTAAAGCAAGCTGGAACACATGTTGGTTAATGTTTGTTTGTGTGTGTGTGTGCATATGTCTGTGAGACTGAGGTAGTCAGTCAGTCAATATTCTCAGTAAATACCATAATAACTCCTTCTCATTCAAAGCCTCAGTCAGGACCAAATTCAATTGTTTGTTCTGTGTCTTTCATCACCTGTCAACTGCCACAATTAATGATATCTCTGCCAGATGGAGCTGCATGAGACTAGCATGACAGAGTTTGTAAGATGTGGGAAATGTGTGTTTAGGGGCATGTATATGTGTGTGTTTGTGCCCGAGACGAATGACAAACTCAAATTGGTGTTTAGTCTCCATTCCGCTGTACTGCTGTAGAGACTGCTTTTGTATGGAAGACCCTCGCTCCTTAATAACATTGTTAATGACTCATCCTCGTTAATGATGTGTGCCGTCTCTTGAGCAAAGAAATGATCCAAAGGGGAGAGAGGAGAATTTGGGAGGCTGTGGGAGGGCAAAGTAAGGGAGGGAAGGTTAGGCAGAGGCAGAGAGGAGGATGAAGGTTAAATGAAGGTTGGAGGGTTGCAGAGAAGGAAATCATATTTTAAAAAATATTTTATATAAGAATTTAAAGGTGTATTTTATGGTAGAAATATATACAGAATAAAAAAAATCTCCCCTAATATTTGTATCTGAAACATTTATGTATTTATATTTTCTTTTCTTAGACTTTTCTTTTATTCTGCTTCTTCTTCCTCCTCTTCACCATTATTTATTGATTTGCAGCACTAACCAGCTTTTTGTTGATGTGCACGCTAATTTACTTCTTCTACTACTGAGGTTTCACGAATATGAAAATATGATTCATGTGTTTAATAGGGTGGCCATGTGCTAAGATTTCTGGCTAGCTTTACTCACTTTTAGACTTTTGTTTCCTATAGCCCTACAACTGACAACATTCAGTCAGTGTTACAAGATTTGTTTCTAAAATGTCAAGTTAAAAATCAACCAACCAGTATCAGAGCTGTCACTCTTTCAAAAAATCAAGTTTGAAGTGACTGGGCGTTCACACAAAAAGCACAAGTTTGACATTGCGCAGAGAAAAGCCATTATTTCCAATGAGAAGAGCTGCTGTGCTCTGTGCGTATTCTTAACAAACTTTTGGCTTTAGACCTCCACAATGCGTGTCCAATGATATTCAAGGGAGGCAAAAGATGTGACGCCGTCAATTTTACTGAAGATAAGAATGTTGGTGTGTATCTCTGAATTCCTGTTGTTATGTAACTTATACTCTGATCCTACTGAGAATTATGTAAAAATATCAAGCATGGTAGAATATATCAAAGAGGACTCATTTGGTCTAAAACTGCTATGACACGTTATTCTTTCCAGTTTTTACTCCCCACTGGAGTACAAGGCATGGACTGTTGCACTTATACACTGACCTTTGAATTCTAACAGATAATTACAGATCAGATATTACATTTTTTTCCCCTGTTCAAACAGTAGCTTGAATTTTATTTAAATGTAATATAATCTCTTAATATGTTTCATTTTTGGAGGCTCTGTCCCAACCAGCTAGCTTACTGTCTTGTAAAACACAACTTTATTATTTGACTTTATCATGGTATGCAGTACAAGCTGACAACAGTCACTAACTTTATTCCCTTTTATATAGAAGAGCACAGCAGAGTAAAGGCAATGACAGAAGCAATAAAAGTAAAGGTGACAGTTTAGCGGAACATCGAGGAAAAAAAGAAGAAAGCTGCGCAAGTAAAGGAAAAGATGAAGAGATGAAACAAGAAATATGAAGTTCAACGAAGGGCACTCTGAGGGGAAAAAAACTTCCCCTGAGGATTACCGGCTTCTTAGAGAGAGACAAGTTAAAGTATGACGATTTTAAATTCTTTAGCGCACTTATTTTTGGAACAGTTCAATCAAACCCTGGAGTGTTTACCCGGAAGGTTAAATTGTTAGGAGAGCAGAACACATCAGTGTGACTTTTAACAAGCGTTCCTTGGACAGTCTATGGGAGAGGTGGAAATGGCCTGATTCTTACTAAAACCTGAGGTTGTTAAATTGGAGGTGGGAGGATCAGTTGGACCAAAGAGGGAAGAAGCAGGACCTGTGTATTGACCAATTCAGATTGCCTCCTTTTTTTCCCACCTCACATTCAGTGTAGATGTTCTAGCTTTGGATTGAAATAAATCAATTTGAAGCAGGAATTTGAGTAAAATTTACTGAAAAAAAGTTGCACATTTTTCAAAAGCAGATTAAATTGTTTGACATATTAGTGGAAACGACATCTAAGTTTTAAGCCTCTGGGTGGAATTTCCACAAGGCAACATCTGGAAACTCCAATCTGAAAGTGCAGCTAGTTAACCTGGATTAACAAATTCACAAAAAGATTTCGTGGCTTTTTGCTTCCACTAAACCTGCACAAATAAGACAAAAAGAAACCATGTAATTTCTTCTTTTTGGTAATTACAATTTTGGCCAAATAAATGCAAAGGTAAGAAATAATCCTCGCCAATTATATAAATATCGATTTCCTATCAAAAGTGAATTTTAATTATTACGTTGGACGTCAATACATTTAACAGCTTTTCCTACAGTGATCAGTTGAGTCTATGAGTGCTTCAGTGCGGATAGGATTGCGTATGAAAGCATCCAGATGTGCAGCTTGACTGGCCCATGTATTGTAACAGGGTTCACCTTCGATCATTACACATCCTGCAGCTCTCCAGCGCAGCTTGTGTTTGCAGCCTGCTTCAGTGTGGCTTGTTAATCACATTTTAATACTACCCGCATTGTCTACATTTAGTACATTCCCTGATATGTTGAATAATAATGTCCTCATTCCCATGCCATGGCAGGACTGTTTGCCGCAAATGTTTCGGTTCCTCGTCGCGGCCTGAAGGGAGCCCAGGGGAGAGTTAGTTTGACAGGACTCTGCAAGGAGAACTCAAGGATATTGAAGGACAGCTGTCCCCATAGTCATTAGGCTTCCTCTACCCCCATACGTACTCATCATCCATATCTATCTCACTAAGGTCTCTTTCCCATACACAGAGGTCCCTCTCTGTCTTTGGTGGTTTTGTTGCCTTAGCCCTGTCTCTCTTACTGCATGCAAGATAAATGCCTCTGCAGCCTTGCTGTCTAAGTCTCTCCTTTCCTTTCTCCCTCAACCCTCTGACCCTTACAGTATGTCTCATTGATGACTGATGGTCCTGCTCCATCCCCAGGCCCAAGCAGCCCTAATAAAAAGAATAAACTCATATCACATCCATACCTATTGGACTTCACTGTCCAGAGAGCAAAAAGAAAAGAGGAGGGGAGTGGGTGGAGTAGGAGTGAGAGAAGAGACTGTGAAAGGTAAGAGTTAAAGAAACGTGACAGTTAATGAGTCGAGACGGCAACTAAAAGTATAGAGGATGGAGAGGAATTACAGCACAAACTGATGAAGACAAGATAGAAAGTGATGAGTGGAGGAGTACAATAAGCAGCGGTAGAAGACGAAGAGTATCCTTTCTATACTCTGATACTTTCTGTGAAGTTTCAGAGCTCTCCTTCAGGGTATTGTGTTGGCATCAGGCCACTGGCATGGTAGATGAGGTAGGTGTCTTCTTCAAGGTCTTTCTTCTCAGCCTCTATGTCTCTCAGACAGGCAATATTTGTGTGTGTCTTTCTCTTTCCTTCACTTTCTCTTGCTTGATGTGATCAATTGGTAGTTTACCCTGTTTGATTGACTTTTTTGTACTGCCTCCCTGCTGTTTCTAATACAGCAGGAACGAAATCAAAAGAACAAAACATTTGAATGCACAAGGATAAATGCATAAAGGGAGCAACTACTTATTTTTGCTGATAGGCTGCTTTTATTTTACTTTTAGTGCTTTTTTTACTGCACATCTATTTTGGGTGTTTTGTCATCAGCAGGAAAATTGCTTAAAACTGTAAAAGAAAACAACTGAAATGAATACTTTGATATTACTCGCTCTTTGCAGAGAGCTAGATTAAGAGTTTGATACCACTCTCATGTTTGGACGACAGTGTTGCTAACTCCCACGCAAACCTTGTTCAAGCAAGCTAGTATTGTATAGGGGTATTTATTGGTATTTTGGCTGTGTGTGTGTGTGTCTGTGTGTGTACATGTATTGGCTATGTGTCTGGAGTAGGATAGGTTATTGTGATCTTTTGTTTCTTTTTATTTTATTTCTGGTTGCTACTTCAACATTCAATAAAACAGTGTAGTTTTGATATTGGAAACAAACTTTGACTTCCATTAGTGAACCAAACACTAACCTTTATTGGAAGGGTGTGTGTCTGATGTTGTGAAATTGTGAGTATTCCCCAGGGTGGAAGTCCCTGGGTAGCGTAGTCAGGCTATATTCTTAAATCTAAGAATATAATGCCCCGTGTAAGCTTTGTACTTTTTTTAAACCCTGATGGTGAATTGACTCGAATATGTGCATGTGATAAAGTGCACGTGCGTGCATGCATGATTAAGCCCATGGGCAATGGCATCAAAATCTCACTCCTGCCAGGTATCCAAAGTTGGCAACCCTTGCTGTATGATAAGTGAAGCTTGAAGACTGTTAGCTTAGCTTAGCATAAAGACTGGAAACCTGTACCTCTAAAGCTCACTAACACATTATATCCTGTTTAAGATATAAAGGATTTCCGAGTGAGCTTTAGAGGTGCTGGTAGGTGGATTTTGTTATCTTTGTACAGAGCCAGGCGAGCTGTTTTTTTTCTGTTTACAGTCTCAGCTAAGCATAGTTTCCAAGTGTCAAAATATTCCTTTAAGAGTTAACTCACCTTCACCATGTCTCTCTGTCTCCATTGCTCCAGTGTAAAGATGGTGCTGCTGTGGACGGCCGGCGACATCTTCAAGACCACCTACTTTGTGATGAACGAAAGCCCGACTCAGTTCTGGGTTTGTGGTTCAGTCCAGATCCTGATCGACATGGCCATCCTGATGCAGGTGCTTTTCTACGGCCACGACTCACGGGCCAAGCTAGGTTGAACATGGTTGTTGCTTTGGGCAACATAAACACCAGGGCTTGTGTGAATTTCAGTAAAATCAGCTGCAAAGTTGATAAAATTGTCATGGAACAAGAACAATTGTCAAAAACAAAGAGAAAACCAAAGTCAATATAGATTTTTTTTTGGTATTTTGTAGCGTTTAGCCTTGAAATCATGCAGACTCAAACAATTTACCTTTAAGTGCAATTAAGCTGTTTTAGCTTGAACAAACAATTTTTGCCTTTAAATTATAGAAAGATAAAGCAGTATTTCTGTGCATTTTTAGCTTTTTATACTATTTATTTGTGTACATTACTTGTGTAGTGTAGTATCGTGGACTTGGAAACTGTAAGAGGGAAACATTACTCACGTTGACAGCTCACTAACAGCAGATCTTTGCTGCTGTAATGGCAGCTGTAACAACCGGTAGCCCTGCACTGGAATCTACTGCCTGACTGATGAGTCTCCCACTTCACACTCCACACCTCACTGGACTTCTCATAGACATGTAGTGTGTGTGTGTGTGTGTGTGTGTGTGTGTGTGTGTGTGTGTGTGTGTGTGTGTGTGTGTGTGTGTGTGTGTGTGTGTGTGGTTGTGTGTGTGTGTGTGTGTGTGCAGCTAAAATTGATTTTTGCCGCTGGCGTCCAGCGCCAAGCCAAGGCCACAGAACGTGCACCAAGTAATGGTAACTACAAAGGACATCAGTCTGTGTGT
>JAVQJL010012201.1:0-24886 GCA_036024295.1 Nannoperca obscura
CTCTCTCTCTCTCTCTCTCTCTCTCTCTCTCTCTCTCTCTCTCTCTCTCTCTCTCTCTTCATCTTGGTTCAGCAGGCTATGTAAACACATTGGGTGGACTACAGCTGGCGTAGAAGGAGAGCAGTGGGACATAGTGTGTGTCTGTGTGTGTGTAGGTGTGTACATATTTATGTGAGAACATGCAGGCATATGCGGGGTAGAATTAGGAGTGAGGAGACATTGACCAAATGAAGGAATAGTATGATTGCGTGTGTGTGTGTGCGTGTGTGCGTGCGTGCATGTGTCTGTGTGTGCGTGCTTGCATGACTGAGTGTATCTGGAGTGGGAATGTTAAAGGCATGACATACCAAGGGACTTGGACACTGGTGAGGAAGCCCACAAAGTCTGGAGCTTGTGGGGGTATTGAATGGCTCATTAAGTTGGTGTGTGCATGTGTGTGCTGTACAGCTGTGGATGGCAGTAACTGCTGCACAGGAAAACGGGAGTTGGCCTGAGACCTACCCAATCAAAGAATGCGTTAAATCAAAGTTGTACTGTTGACCACTGCTGTGTATTTTTAGCCTTATATGTTGGATTTTGTGTATGTGTGTGTATCGGCGTGCCTCTCTGTACAGTTCCACAAATGTTGTGTTTGCAGAAGGAAATACCTTGACAGGTTTTTGGAACACCCGCCTCGGTACCCCCTCTCCATCTCCCACTTTCCTCCCACTCTTTTTCTCCATCTCTTCTCTTCCTTTGGTTTAGTTTTTGGTGTTATTTTACACTCACACGCCCTTCCTCTGGCTTAGAGCAACACACTCTCCCTCCCCATCACTAGCGTTGTGTAACTGCCATTTGGTGATCAGAACTTAACATTTGGAGGATGAAGTGAGAAATGATTGTAAATCTCATTCTGTCATGCTATTGATGGGCTTATGTCACTGGTTATGTCACTATCACAGCCTGAAACAGATAAGGTTTTCAAATGGGTTTTTTTAAAGGTGGACCTACAGGTATCTTTGACATTATTAGTAGTATTTATTTTGAAAAAAGTTCTAGTATGCAAGTATGCAAATATTGATAAAACATTTATTTAGTCGCAGACTCATTCTTCTACCCACACCCTTTTTTTCTCACTTTTCTCACTTTCCCTCCTACCTCTATTTTTTCTCTTTTTCACACAATCAGCGTTGACAGTTTAACAGCAGAGAGAAATTCTCTTGCATTATTTGCGCCGACAGATGTGTCAGTGTCCCATAATGATGAAAGGTGACATTCCACAGAACTCGCAGAGACAGGAAGCACTGCTTAAAGACCGCAGGAAACAGGAAGTAACCAAGGATGAGCATGTACGAGTCACTTACGGTTACTCGTGAGGAGACTTAGGAAGTTGTCAGAAGATGAGGTGTGATGGCATACGCAAATGCAGAAATAAAATGAAAACAAAAATCTGATTGAAATCCTAGGCAAGATGAAGGCAAGGAGTGTGTGTTGAAAAGCAGCATATCCGATGTGGAGAGAGAGACAAGGGAGCTGAGAGTGAGTCTATAACTAGTTTTGTGTTGAAAGGTCAAAGTCAGGCCTCAGATTTGAAATTGAAATGAAGTGTTGGTTTGGCACCGTTCCCACCTCAGTACTCAATGGGAAGAGAGTGATTGTGTGTGTGTGTGTAGCAAAATATCACCTCTGTACACATTAATCCCCATTTCCCACAATTTTATAGGTTGTGTGTTTTCTATACAGTGCATTATATATTGGACGTATACTATATTGATTAGGACAGTGCTTCTCTCCCTTCTGGGGTCCAGTACTACTACTTCCATGTCCCAGCAGGGCATCTTCATAATGGATATGTTAAGACAACTGGACACCATGTTTATTCCTGTGTACGCTGCTTACCAGAGGCATATTCTGCTGACATAGTAATGACACCAAGTAACGACACATTAGTTAGCCATTTATCACTGAAAGATACTCATTTAGAGAAGGATCAGTGGATGTGGAGTCTGACAAACGATCAGTAAAACAGCTGTTTTACTCTGAAGGTTAATGTGGTATTTTATAAGTGTAATGATTTTTTCTGACTTTAGCACTGGCTGCATGAAATTTTGAGTAAAATGTGTAATGACTGCTTCGAAACGTTTCAGGAATGATCCTCAACAAGTCAGACTAGACAATTCAAATGCATACTAAATCACTTGTCATTCTCATAATACCTGACACTTGGATCACTGTAAATGAAAAGGTTTTCTTCTCTTTGCAAGCTAGTTTCATCATCTAGTAATTGAAAGGCAGCCTCAATCTTCTTCCACCAGTTCTCCTTGATGACGCTGCGTTATTCATGCAGACAGAGACAAGCAGTGCATAAGTGGATCAAACTGAGGATAATTTCCATAACATGAATATTTACACAAACACATGTTTATGAATTTCACACCAGAAATTGTCAATTACAGGTTACATTTCTCATTTGTTACCCTTTTCAGCGGGCCTCCCCGGCTTGATAGTGTAAACCAGACTGTGAATGATAGTGCTACTGACATCTCCGGGACTGACAGAGAGGGATGACTGAGGGTAGGCTGAGGTGCTGCTGAGCGGTGGATGGATAACACAGGGTGAAACAGGGGAAGCGGGGGAAATGGCTGCTTGCCAGAGCCCAGCGCCAGGTGCAGAATGTAGGGTAGAGAAGTGTCCTTCCTCAGCTCCCCCATGGAGGGCACCAGCCCATACTGAACATCCACTGTCCCAGTACCCTCTACTGCTGCTAGGCCACTCATTCCTCCTCACTCACCTCAGCTGTTTCTCGATCTCACCCTCAATTGCTCCCGGTTTCCCTCCCAGTAGAAAACAACTCTGCGCCAAACAGAAGAAGGATTATGTCAATTAAATGGTATGTGCTGTATGCCACAAATAACGCACACATGTTCTGCACTCACAAGCAAACCCTCTTCTCTCCTCTCTCTCTCTCCTTTCAGCCACAGAGTTTTATGGCTCATGTGTGTTGTGACAGTGTGAAAGGCACAGGAAGGAAAGGCCATGCTTCCTCTGATGCTCCTGCTGCTGTGGACCAAAGGAGATAAGAACACACACACATGGACGGACGCACACACTGTCGTGAAAAAACAATCACAACACAGACCCATGCTCCCTGCACTAACACCCCCTCCCTCTCCACCTCCCCTGCAGATCAGCTTCCACGTGGTTTGGCCCCCCCAACTCCACCTCCATCTCACACATTTCGGTTTGTTCTCTTCTCAACAATTTGCACTCCCCGTTCCAACTCAAAGTGTTTGAATTGGCAGTGCTAGACGAACGCTGGAGGCTGTTAGTTTCAAATAAGCAAATGATCACTGCTCAAATTAACACTGAACTATTTTGGTTAGTGATACAAAGCAATCATCTACTACTGCCCTAACATACTTAGTTGTAGTCTTAGAGAGGTGTCCTCTCTATCCTTTCATTGGTTTATTAATGTGTGTGTATGGAAGACAAGCACTTCCTTCAGAAATAAGTGAAGAACTTCCTGGAAAGTGTGTATGCTGTGCTTTCCAGGGTGAGAATGCTGCTGTAAGTGTGTGTCTGTGTCATTTTCTGTGTGTTAGGGTGTGTGTGTGTGTGTGTGTGTGTGTGTGCCCGCTGACGTAAGCCCCTCTATCTGATGATGCCCTTCTAATCCCCACAGTGATGTGTCATGAATATGGAGTTTAAGACTCAAATCCCCAGGGATACACAGGCTATAGATAGCTTGCTCCTTCCACACACACACACACAAGGCACACACCTTCAGCAGCAGTCCCACTCAGGCACACACAGCGTACACACCATTGCTGACCCTTGTGGTGTTGAAGGGTTAGAACAGGGAGAAGCCAGAGAGAGGTGATTAAGATGAAAGTAACAGAGTCAGAAGAATTTCATTGTATGCAGGAAATAACTGAGGAATGCAGAAAATAAAGAATCTGCTTATGGATGTGCTGATTGGCTGTTAAATCTAAAGAATAACTTATTAGTCTTATTTTTGCAGCTTTGGCAGCCATTCCTTTTGGGAATAATAACAATGTAGTCACCATGTTAATAGCTGAGCTCTGGGAACAACACTCTTGTCTCCTAGGAATTATGTTTATGTATTACTAAATTGTTTTCCCAATTAAGTTGTGATGAAAACGTAACTGCTGCCTGGATTATGTTCAGAGGCAACATTTATTTCTGAGTGAGTGAAGCAGCACATTTATTTACTTCACCGGAGCTGCAGGGAGGTGATCAGGGTGGAGTGCGGCTGTGCAGTGCGCAGGATCTTAACTCCCGTCTGTGTTTAGGGCTAGGGGCAACAGGAGCATTTAAGGTTAAGCTTGGGGAAAGAGCAAGGTTTGGTTAAATGTTAATAAAAAGTCATGTTTCATGCAACCAGACCACAATATTTCCTTAACCATACCCAAGTACTGCCAGTGCCTAAATATAACCATAAATAGTTTAATTGTGCTGGATACTAGAAGTTATTGTATTACAATGAACTGACTGAAAATGTAATCAACATTTTACTGATACGCTCAGTATCAGTATGTTTGCTACTTGCCAGATATGAACACATTTACAGGACAACCAAAAAACTTGTATGTTCCCAGAACTTGATAGTTACTTTTGCTAGTACAATCGTATCATGTCATTATGATAAAGTTGCAATCATTTAAGTTCGCACTTATGTCACACATGGCTAATATTACTAGCTTGTGTAAATGTGCTTGTGTGTGCATGTGTATAAATGTGTGGTATAAATTGGTATGTAAGTACTGGAAGCTCTTTATGTTTTATTGAAAGCAGTAATCTGGAAGTGTGGTTCCTCAGGTTATTGTGGCCTGGAACACACACACACACACACACACACACAGATGTGTACTATAGGTGATAAAAGACACAATGTAAGTATAATCACACTCTCTGCCTTACCCTGACACACACACACACACTCAAATGTATCACACCACGCCCCAAAAGCTTGCCAACCCATATGGCTTGGGGATAATAAACCGAACAGCCAGCAACACGTCTCCTGCACTCCCGAGTCAGGCAAGCCAAAGGAATGCACATCTCTCCAGTTCCCTCCCTCCCTTTATCTGCATCTTTCTCTCCTTTTCCCCCTCCTCTGTCTGTTTGTCAGTCTCTGTCTTTTCCTGCTCGACTCTGAGCCACTGAGTGAAGGACCCTCTTTTAAAGTAAAGAGGTATGCGTCTGAGTGTATGTTGGCATCCGAGTGTGTGTTTGTGTGTTCGAGGTGTGCCAAAGAAACCAGTCTGACGAGTCTGTGAGCTTGCCCTTGGGATGGAGGAAAGAGGGGAAGGGAAGAGAGGGGAAGTGGGATGGAAAAGAGGAGGGAGTGTGAGGATGAAATGAAAAGGAAAATAAGCAGTTATGTGAAGGAGAGAGGGGAAAGGGGAGAGATGATCGGTAAGGAAGGGGAGAGCTGGATCTAGAGAAAGGTTTGCTTGGTGGAGCAGCATCTCAAATCTCTCTGTGTCTCAAAAACTATGAATGTGACCAAATACACCTCTTACCCCCCATCTCCACTGTTTCTTCCTCTGTCATTTCTCCCCTTGCTCTTCTCATCCCAGGCCTCCCACCGCTCCGTCTCTCTGTGGTGCAGTGGGACAGCCAGCGAGGCCTGCGGCAGGAGCACTAAACCCGGGCCTGGATTTGGAGCACGGCTGCTCTCGGTTGAGCAGGATCCAGGCCCCCCGAGGGGCTGAGGGGTGGGAGTGGAAGGTGGAGGGTAGAGGAGGGGAGGGAGTGAGGTAGGGAGGAGAGCAGAGGCAGCGAGCAGTACAGTTCTGGATCACCTTCAAAGAGCTCCAATCCCAACGGAGAGACTGGATTCCTCTGCGGAGAGAGCGAGAGAAAAGGGGGAGTGTACATAGGGAGAGAAGGAGAGAGAGAGAAGGAAAGACATGGGAGACATGAGACAAGGGGAAAGTGTGAAAAGAGAAAGGAAAGAAGTGAGTTGGGTTATAACTTCTTTCCCACTCTCGCTCCCTCCCTTTTTTTCTCTCTCTGCATGGCGTGCATGCACTTGCCCTTCATCCAGCCGACTATACTGAGATGATCTATCTGTGTGCTGGAGCAGGGAGACATGGGAAATCTGGCCCGCACAAAGGCATCGTTGTGCCTCCCAGGAGCTTCCTTTAGGGGCCGGCATGTGTGTATGTATGCCTGTGTTTGTGTGTGACAAGGATGAGTAGGAGTTTACCTCCTCAGGCCCCCCACCCTTCAGAAGGTTCTCCTAACGCAGGCATACACACACACACACACACACTCCCAAATGTACCTCCAAAAAGCCAAGGACATTGCAGATTGCAACCTAGGCGTCTCATTCTTGTGCATGTGGTGGATGACTTTCAAGCTCTGCACTTATAAGCCTCTTACAGAACACAAAAAAGTGTTTGACAATTTAGGGAATCTTGGATTTGTTCGGCTGGACTTTTTGCGAATTTCGGGCAAATAGTACATTTTATGGTTTGTGTACCAGTGTGTGTTTCTGCATGTGCATCAGTGACAGACCTTCATCCTGAGTCTGGGTCAGCAGTTTGTTTAGCATCAATTAGAGGCTCTGTGTTCCTCAACGCAAGCGTGAAGGGAGAATTAACGTGCAGTGGCACATTCCCACCAGCGCATTATTACACACAGCACCTCAGCTGGAACAGTCCTAGTGCGTTTGTGCGTGTCTTTATGTGCACATATGTGTGCATGTGTACATAGGTAAATGAGTCAAATTCAGAAAGTGCTTCACTTTTCCGTTTATTTCTTTTTTCCCTCTCTGTCCTCTTCTCTGCTTTCCTCTCCTCTGTTTCAAGGACTATGGTCTGACCACAGCCATTTCCCTTAGCCTCTGCTTTGCCTAGCAACACACAGCACATAGTTTCCATAGAACATGCATTTAATGGGATAGAAGATATATAGATAGTGGAGAAAGTCTCTTGTAAAGACAACTGGGTCTAAAGAGTTCCTCCTCTGCTCACAAAGTTTGAAAAACACATGTTCAGTGGCTTTAGTGCATACTTTCCTCTTAAAGGCATGTAGAAGAAGACTATACTTGGAATAGAGGTTGAAACGGGGATAATATCATCTTGACAACATTAAATACAGCTCATGGTTATGATAAACGAAACACCAATGTAATTACTTTGCCTTGTGGTGGTGGGTTATGTTTTTATTATGGTTTTGGTCGAGCCTTCGCACAAAGAGTAATCATTTTTAAACAGAAAGATCTTGTGATCATAATTTGAACCCTCCATCCATCTGAAGCTATTAAAACAGTTCAAGTCACTTCTGACATAGTCTGCCCAGCCTGTTCTGACAACTAAAAAAGCTTTTTCAGCCTGAATCCAATATTTTTACCTCAAAACTGTTTTTTTCTCTATCAAAGTCAGTGCCTTAACCATTTGAATTTTTTTGTATTCTCTATTACTATCTGTCCAATACAGTCAAACTTAGCAAGGAAGCAAGTTGCAACCTGTTGACTTGCCATTACTTTTAGTGGGTGTGTGACAAAATGAGGACAAAATGATCAGCGTGCACTGTATTTAGTCTATTATTATAGTTTTCATATTAAAACCTGAATTTAACAGTAGCATTGCATGTTTAGTAGTGTTATTTATGTTTTAGGTATGAGCCTGAAAATGAATCTGAACTCCGCCCAAATACCCTCAGGGTCTGTTGGCCTTGGGACACACTGCAGACCTTAAATACCTTTATGTACTGTATGTTTAGATAGGATCATTTGCTGGCATAATATTATTATGTTATTAACAACTCCATCTAAAAATAAAATCACTGGCATACTCCTCAAATTATTCCCAAGCATCAACACATCCTGACATGTTAATAGAGACATTCTTTTCTTTTGTAAATCGCTTCCAAGAAAGATATGCATCATTCATGATCATTCAACATTATTATGTTAGAAGTGATTAGAACATGCCTAACCCTCTTAGGAATTATTGGATTGAATTCATGCCAGGAAATGTACCACACACGCTCACAACGTCGCCAGAACCCTTCAGTTTGGCATTATTTACCCTTATTACACCCTCTGCATAAATATGGAATATAGTTTAATTTCGTTTGTGTCCTTTTTGTGTTCTTTGATGGGGGATGGGATATCAGTGGGACTCTGCCAGGAGAAAGGTTTCCTGGCATTGCCAGGTATGCCCTCCTCCCTCTTTCTCTCATGTGGAGCGAAGCTCAATACTCGCTTGTAAATAGTGAGATAAGTGTGGTTTACCCGTAGCTAGGGTGTAAGGTGCACTCAGCACCGCCCTGACATGTCTGTGCCAGAGCCCAACAGGGGTGTAATTACCTGAGACTGGGTCAGCACTTTATCCTGGGTAAAAATACCTGCCTACTTATAGAAGGGGAATAGAGAGGGCAGCTCCATGCAAAGGGAAGCCTGTCTTCACACATTCAGCCAACTGCTCCTCTATGTTGGGTGATGCTCTCGAAGTTTCGCCACTACTCCTTTAGAAGCATTACTCAACAATCTGTCACGAGGACCCCCAGACAAAACCTTCCCATCTTCTTCTTCTGCTTTACATGGCTATTGCGGATTGAACTACAAAACACTTTTATGCACGTCCAATATTCCACTCTCTCTTTCGCTTTCAGTCCAGTACCTTTCCACACTCTCTGTATTCCCCTACTCCGCCCCTTTCACACCACATCTGTCTCTCTGCCCTCCGAGTCAAGGACAGAGAGGGCCAAGCAGACATACAGAGGACAGCTCTGCACCAATCAGGAGACAGAGGGAGCTTGTGTCAATTAAATGGTATGTGCTTATGCCGCAAATCACAGACACATGTTCCCTTCTTCCCTTCCATCCTGTGGCTGTTGCCTCTCTTCTCCACCACCTAATGCAGCGTAATCATCCTCATTACCTAATGAGACCCTACTGTACACACAAACTCTCCGTTCTCTGTCTCTCTCTCTTTCCCTCCCTTACACATATAAATGGTATAGTTAATGCAACACACAGCCATCGGAACCTCTACCATACTGTCAACAGCATGGCTCTCTCTGCCACAACACTGTAAAGCCTCTAATGCCACAGTAATACTATTGTAGTGTGTATTATCAACAGGACAGTGAGCACTGAATTAGGCTGGCAGCTGGGGAGGGGAGAAACCCCTCATTACCTCCCTTCAATGTATCTACTTGCCCTAATCTGTTACAATAACATAATCTCTTTAAAAGTGCTGCAGCTTAAATCCAATCTGCCTAAAACCTGACACGTGATTGGGGTCAATCCCCAGTAAACCCAAACTGTGGGGTCCCAAAAACTCAACACACCACCCCCATCCATCTAAGCTACAGTACAGTATGTGCAGGTATTACATTTATGTTTTGTACAGGACATATAAATGTCTTTCTCTTATTCAGACACTTGTCTCCTTCCACTGCCAACCTTATGCTTTCAGTAAGCCCGAGCCCGGCCTGCCGCCTGCGTGTGCCTCTGATCCCAGTGCAGTTTGTATCATTTTCACAGCCTCTGTTCTATCTAGCCCTGGTAGTGGAGTGCCGTTCTGCTCTTTTTATTTTTTGATGTTTTTCCATAGTGTCTCTTGCCTCCAAACCACTTACAGATGTTGGCAGCGGGGAGTGTTGTGGCAACTCCAAACGAGGAAATCTAAATAGAGATCAGGCAGTAAAATAAAAAAGAAGGCCCGGAGAAGGAGAAAACAAGGGGAAAGCAAGAGAGAAAATGCGAGAATGGGGTGAATGGGTGAGAGGGAAAGCAGAGAGCAGTGAGTGAGCATTAGTATAGAATTAGTAAAGAGGGGGAAAATACTTTTTGGACATGTAAGAGTGACTTGAGGGCGTCTTGTTTTGTTTTATTGGTATAACTTGGATACAATCTCCCATTTTTGGTGTCTCGCCCCAGAATTGCATTATCTGATTTGTTTCCCAAACAACAGACAAATATAGGCATAAATAAATACAAACAACTGGTGCAATGTGTTCTTGAAGAGGAAAATAAAGTTAGAATGAAATCATCATCAGCCAAAAAGTCACCTACTGTAACAGGAAACATAAATTTGCAACTACTGTTACAGCTTTTCAATAGCTGATAATGAATCCTCGTAAAATTCTATATGGTTCCAAACCACAACTTCATATTCGCCTTTTCAGTTACGGCTCCCTTGGCAGGTTTTTATATTAAACAGCCGGCTATAGCATATAGGAATAACACCCACCCACTGGAATTTACCAAAGCCTACTGGAAAACAGTTTGGCCCAGCTCTGTGGTGGTACCTCCATGTTACCTCCCTCCACCTGTTTTACAGGAAGTAGCCTTGTCCCGGTGGATCAGAGAGGAAATGTGTTGAAATGCCACATCCTGCTCCGATCTCAAAGTCAGAGTTCAGTACAACTAATGCTTATTATGTCCAGACACCTAGGGAGAAAAAAAGCAGCGAGACGGGGAGAGAAGTGGCAGCCTGTTTGCAGTCGTGCCACTCCCTGAGCGGTGATTGTAAAGATGAGTGACCTGTCTCTCCCATCTCTCCTCTCCCTCCCTCCTCTTCCTCTCTCCCCCTGCACTTTATTTATTAATGGATCCATTCAATTATTTACTCCACATCTTAGGGCGACAACAGGCCAGAGCACAGAACACAGGGCGGAGATGATACAGCACACCAACAGCACTCATGCAAGGCAGGTACTCGGTAGAGTTAATTGACTGGTTGGATATACATCTATAGTGTATTGATGAATAGAAAATAGTCTTTATAGACAGTTTAACCAAGATAATTGGATTGGAAATTTTTTTTTGAATTTGGTCTACGGATTATTTCAATTAATCGTTTAGTCTATTAAACGTCAGAGATTAGTGGAAAGGCCCATCACTATTTCTCTGAGCCCAAGGTTACATCTTGAAATTGCTTGTTTTGTCTGATCGACCATCACAAATGAAATCCCTTTAATTTACAATGATATAAGATGCAACAAAATCCTTATTTTTATGAAGCTGAAACAAGCAATTTGCAACAATTAATTTTATGTAAATGGACTAATTGTTTTGGCACTAACTGAATCATATTTGTGCTTTGCACTCCCAACATGATTCTGCTTTATTTCACTTTGTGAGTCCTCAGTAATCTTTTCAGCAGTGGTTGAATTTTAGTTACTTCCCCTTCGAGCAACTACAGCAGTAAAATGCTACTTACACATTAATGCATCAGAAATAATAATCCAGGAATATAATAGTAGTTTTTCTTTACTTTAAGTGCATTTTGCTGATAATACTTTTGTACTTTTATTTAAGTGACATTGTCAGTGCAGGACTGTGAGTACTTTTATGCTGCAGTGTTTCTGCTTTTACTTACGTAAGGGATCTGAATACTTCCTTCTCCGCTGATTTTCAGTGAATGTCAGCAGTGCTTTAACGGCAGCAAGAGACTTTCACGTGTCCTGATGAAATATGGTCTGTATACCTTTAAAGGTCTGGGGTGGGGGGACATCATAGCGTCCTGTTTGCATTAGAGGTTGATGGTTCAAACGTATCACTGACTGCTTGGTGTCTGCTCTTATCGTCTCCCTCTGGCCTTATTCCCGCAGCGGCCAGACATGGATCAATCCCACCCGGAATTGGGTTTCAAATCCCAGAAGCAGAGGTGTACACATGGGTCACTTTCATCGACTCACTGCGGCCATGGCCATAGGTATCCATCATACAGACCATTGACTGGTTGTGACCATGAAGGTACAAATTCCTCACAAAGAGAGGCTGTGGTGGACGAGGTCGGTGGAAAGCCGCGTCTACTTCTCGTCTGCAACCATGTGGAAAATAAGCCTTTTGAGATATCATCATTAATGTTGGTGTAATTACAATATAACATGAAAATATGATTATAAAAAGTTTTCATCGTAGTGTAACTGTCAAGCATTGAGCTAGCATTAATTATGTGGAAAAGCATACAAAAAGCCAGCTACAATTTCCCATGTCAAAATGTAGCATGCGAGACAAAATATTTCACCACAAACTTTACATTTGAGCAAAGGTCAGAATGTGTTTTTGTTTATATGCGTTTGTGTGTCTGTGTGTATGGCAGCGTGTAATGGCCACATACTGTAAGAAATATATTTATGTTCACCTGTTTCTTTGTTTAAATCTGTGGATTGTTAGTCAAAGGAGCGAGTCAATATTTGTGTGTGTGTGTGTGTGTGTGTGTGTGTTTGCATATTGTGGTTTAACAAGCTGACGATAAATAACAGACACAGTGATGCTGTCTTGATCTGAACTCCAGACAGGGCTGGGCTCGGCATCGGGATAGAAGGAGAGAAGATGAAGGGAAGGATGGAGAGCGAGATGACAACTGAGAGACGAGGAGAAGAAGATGGTGAAGATTTATTGCCGTTGACTCGGGTCCAGCGTGCTGAAAACTGTGAGATTCCAACAGCCAGCCTGAAACACATGCACACACACACCTATGAGATATGGTGAGCAGTTGGAAAACATACGCAGTCGTTTTTACCGCCAAGGAGCATTTGACAGCGCTCGGTAGTATAAAGAAATACACAAGTAGACAAAGACTAATTAGAGCAACATATTTCTTTCATTCCCTATTGTGTTTGCATTGTTAGTGAACACTAACACAGACCCACAGAACACACTCTGAAAAACCTCTCAGTAACTGGTTAATGTTCTCTAGTGTGTGTGTCCCTTGGGAAAAGCCTGCTTTAATTCCCTGGGAAATCATTGTGATTTAGAGTAGCAGGGAAGTCACTTCCAATGAAAGTCAATGGACCGCTGGTGTGGCAGTGGGCTGGACTGCTTGTGTGTGTGCATGTGTCTCAGTCTGAGTGTGTGTGTGTGTGTGTGTGTGTGTGCGCAATATACCGAAATGGAATTTTATCTAAATGTAATTAAATCAACATGATAACACAGACGGAGTTGAAGCTGGTAGTAATTAAAATAACCATATGCAGTCCAGTAAATGGAGTAAATGCAGTAAAATAAGCAGACAAAAGAAATCACACTCTTACAAAGCATTCAAGATGCAAATGAGTTCACGGTGTGTTTTAGGTCTGAATGTACAGAGCAGGCAGAAATGCGGAAACACACTTCGGAGGCTTTGAAATACCTGCAGCACGGCTCAGACGAACGCTTGGACGCTTTCTAAAAGCCGTTGGCCTGCTGTCGCTGATGGATCTTAAAAACATTGTGGGGTCCAGTGCAATGAACAGAAGCAGGCCAGGTTTGGGGCTGTCGTACCTGGGCTCTTCACTGCTGCTGCTGCCCTGCTGCTGCTGCTGATACAAGGAGCTGGAGCTGGAGGTGGAGACTGGCAGAGCAGGCTGAATGCAGATAGGATCTCTGTGGGGGGGCGTGAATGTGTGATCGGAGACTAAAATCATTACAGTACGCCTGGTCACTGTGTCCTTGGCTCTTCCGCTGAGCTGAGCCTGATGCTTTCCTCTACTCTCCCCCTCTGCCTTTTTCTCCCCTACTTTCTCTTTTACATTTTTCCACTATGCGTTTGAAGTAGGCTACTACACATCACTGGCTCTCAGCAAAAGCATGCAGTTCTTCACTACATTTTAAAATTGTTTCTGCAGGTAAGAAACTGTTAAAAAGTTGTCTTGGGACTGTCATCTCTGCAACATTTCAATCGTGCACATGTAATTCATGTCAGGCAGTGATGGCGCAGTGATAATGCAACAAAAACACGACACAAATGCACCTTAGTGGATCAATTTGTGTATATTGATTTATAAATCAGATTGTCAGTACATTATTAGGATTATCTTTTTCCCAATGGCTTCAATATTTATTTATTGCTTTTAGAGATTTATCATAAAGGACGCCTAAATAGAATTCTTGTGAAATAGTTCACGGTCAGACAGCATTTTTTTTAATATATAGATTTTTTAACTTGTAATAGAAACGAATGCTTGGTTATGTCTTGGATTTCTCCGGTGATAGCCTTCAGGCTCTTGCTCTTTCAGTTCTGTGAGTCCAGCTGGGGGTCAACATGCACTTTAAGTTCTGAAGTCATAACAGACCACACGATACTGTACATAATGCACAGAGCCTGCTTTCCTCTTCTGTGTGCCTGACTCGCTCTCAGCTTCTATATAAAATCTGAAGAAGAAGGTGAAAAGGATTCCCTATAGACAACTAAAAACAGTTTTGTGATTTTGTGTTGTTATCATAACTGTAAATATAGGCCTTGTTCTCCTGGTTCACCCCAGCTGCACTCATGCCCCCAGGCTGCAGCGGCTGTCCAGAGAGAGAGAGAAAGAGAGAGAGAGAGAGAGAGAGAGAGAGAGAGAGAGAGAGAGAGAGAGAGGGAGAATGTAAACTAGACTCGCCTTCCCTGGGTCTCATTGGTTGATTCTCTGTCTAGCGTTTTTGTCCTTGAGAATGTGCAGACACGGGGCAGATAATGTTCTGACACCAGAAATTCTAGACCGGGACCAGATCAACACTTACTCCCTTCTTCTCCTTCTACTTCTCTGCTTCTATTGTCATACTATGCGGACATGCAGAGTGAAGAACGACGGAGTTTGTTGATATTTTTGTGTGTCGAAATCGCGAATGTGTTTTCACTTTTAAAGCTGCACTGTTGTCTGTAAAGCAAATCTAATAGAAATCCCTAGGATTTGAGATTTTGTGCGCATATTTGCATGCAGCAATTAGAGGGAATGTAGTCTTGTAAGATATTGCAAGTGTGTTGGCATATGTATATGGCAATCATAAATCCCATTAATGTTAACCGTAAAAAGATCACACCTGCAGCCTTACAGGGATTATTTGGTCTGGTTTAGCTCATTTCGGCGACAGTGTGGGACTTTTTTAAAAATTCAAATTGTGTGCCAACCAGTCGGATTGAGCCTTCAAGTGTATTCAAATACATGCACGCCGAAACCCATAAATTGTTTTACCACTTAATGTAAATCTGGGGTTTTCATCTTTTCTCCGGTATGTTGCAAGGTCAAAGATCTCCTTTTACCGCGCGCTCTTGCGACGGCGGAGTTTCTGCAGAAGTCAGCATGCCAGCAGAGGCCAGCAGCATGTAGAGGAATCTCTCTGCAGCGCCACATAAACGGTCAGACCCGGTGATCTTATCACAGTAGGCCAGTGGGCTTTGGTCCAAAAGTTTCCGCATCATTCTTAAAGTCTGAAAATAAAATAAAGGCCAATGACAAACGAGATGCAAGCAAGGTCGGTGCGAATAAGTTCTTAAAATATTAAATCTTTTTTGTTAAAGCTGTGGCTACAATCAACATTTGCTTTTTACTTTTTGGCAGAGAGTGAGTGTGCTGTCATTGCAGTGTGTGTGGGATTATTGATTACTGATATGTTATGTACATGACTCATTCTGCGCCTGAGTTTGTCATCACGTCACGGATCTTTTCATATGGCGGCAGAAAAAAAGTCTGAGAGGTAATTATTGCCATTTCAATGACTTTAATAAGCAAAATAGGAAACAATTTCTTCCAAAAACAACGACAAAAAGACAAAACAGAAACCAGCCTGAATGGAACAGTTCAAATTTAAGTGTTTAACTATTATTTATATAAACAGGATTGAAAATTGATCCCCGCAAAGTCTACATGGAACAGGTGAAAACAAAACAACAACCCGCTGCTGCAGTTTCAGTTCGATTTCAACACAGTTGAATCAGTAACAAACCAAAGATTGTTAAATGCATGACTTTTCAACAATAGTTTCAAATGCAAGCACCATGCTTATTCGATATGATCTGACAGTTTGTTAATTTAAATCATTAAAATAAAACCTTTAACTATGCATCTGGCCAGCAGAACCAGAATCATCAAATAATAATAAAACATACATAAAAACGTATTACATAACATACACCTTGTTTTCATTTTGAGGATTTGCACAACCTGAGTCCCCTTTTTTACTGACCGGCAGAAAAAAAATCAGGAGAACATAGAGCATTAATAGTCAAACTCTGTATTAAATTGCTCGCGTTATCTAAATATTAACTCTACATAAAACCCCTGACAAGTAAGTTGTTGCACTTTTTTCCTAAAATATTGTTACAAAATATAAATCAGTATTGGTAGGCCAAGTGACGGTGTGCTACAGGTGGCTGCCAATCGGAATGAGAGGACAATGTTCTGTTTGGGTTTGATGTGGTTTGATAAAGAGTTAATAGAAAGGCAGAGCAGCACTTTTCTGATTAAGTGGCACAAAAGCCACGTTGGATTAAAATGACAGAGCACTAAGCCACAGTGTGTGTGTGTGTGTGTGTGTGTGTGTG
Organism: Nannoperca obscura; assembly: GCA_036024295.1. NCBI lineage: Eukaryota > Metazoa > Chordata > Actinopteri > Centrarchiformes > Percichthyidae > Nannoperca > Nannoperca obscura. The sequence goes on from JAVQJL010012201.1 coordinate 16,257, forward strand.
TGTGTGTGTGTGTTCAGTATTGTAGCAATAGTCTATTCTGTGCAATCTGGGTCCAATAATATGGTGGCCACATGTTTGTTTCCTCAGCCTCAAAGAACACGTGTCCAAATAGTATTCTAAAACTTTGCACTATGGCCTGCGTTGAATAATAATGCAATATAGTATCATAGTATGTCTTCCTGGAAGGGAGGTCTGCACAAATTTCAAAATGAAAACTTGCAAATCATTATCCAAAAGTGCACTTGACACACACAAAGTTTGTTGTGGGATTTAAATGCAACTGAAAGAAATGCACTCCTATCTCAATCAATATCCCAAATTATTTAAAAAAAAATCATACAAAATAAATGAAATGAAAACACAACACAACGAAAGAAAGAAGTTCAAACCAGCCTCCTCAATCTTGTGCAGTTTTGCGGTTGCATAATATTTACAAGCCCAAAGAAACCCATAACCATATGATACTGCACCGGCAGTCCTGCTGTTCTGTCCCCGCTGCATTTCTCTAAACCCCCCAAAACTATGGAGAAGCGCAGATCAACAACATGCTCTTAATATACACGAGAAGATGAAAGTACAAAATAGAAATTATTACCGTACATGTCCAGCATGCAGGATTAATATTTAATGCAGATTTTTTGTTTCAATATATATTCGAATATAACCAAGCAGGCAATAAATCAATGAGATGTTGCATAAAATGTCCCTCCCCACCCCAGTGACGGGTTAGTAGACAGAAGTTAAATTTGCATAAAGTGGAGTCTTGCTTTTGGAGATTTTCTCAGATTGTGGGCCCACTTGTCGAATGTGAGTCTCGTGTGTTGCAGGCTGCGAGGCCAGGCCTGCTTGTTGTTTCATAACAGTGTCATCATTTTTGGAGAACAAAATTACAAGACAACTTGCCTCGACGCCATCCCACACTACTTACAGATTATTTAAAAGCTGTATAGCCTCGAAGGGAAAAAAGAGAGAAAAAAGTTCATCAGCCGCTCCTCTTCGTTGAAGAAGAAAAAAAAGTCTCTTCACTACAAGCAACTAATCTACAAAGATGCTGCGGCTGATCAGACACTCTACGTTGCTCTTTGTATCTCAGTTGACACGTGGATGGAGAGATGATTATATATGAGAATACTATTTGATGGATTATTCTTCTAATATGAATATAATTGTTACCGTTATTAGTATAATCATAAACAGTATGGGAGGTGTGGATTATTATTGTTTGTTCATCATTTGTGAAGAAAGGAAAGGTGGGGATGGAGGGAAGAGTTTGTTGTGAGGGGGTTCACAAGAAAAGGCTATGACAACTCACATGAAAAACTCTGGTGATGAAGGGTTGTCACTGGTTGAGCCAGCCTCGCGGAACCCGTTATTGGCCCCTGACCCTGTCAGTTTCTCACATTTGAGTTTGTAGGCGTCCCTCTCCCTCGCCAGCCGGCTGATCTCCGCCTTGAGCTGCTCCACCTGGTTAATCAGCTGCGTCTTCTCGTTCTCCAGCACGTGCTTCTGCTGCACCCGCTTGTACCTGCAGGACTGAGCGTAGCCCCGGTTCTTCAGGGTCCTCCTCTTCTGCTTGAGGCGGATGACCTCGTCCTTGGTGAAACCCCGTAGGTGTCTGTTGAGCTCCCTCACCGACATGGACACCAGCTGGTCGTCGGAGAAACGGTCCTCCACGTTGAGTCCGCCCCCGGAACCGTGGTGCGCCGCCGACTGGCTCAGGTGGCCGTGCGGATGGTGGTGGTGATGGTGGCGGTGGTGATGGAGCGGCTGGTGGGACTCTGGGGAGACCGGGGACGGGCTGTCGGGGTCCTGGCTGTGGTGATGGTGGTGTTGGTTGTGCGGGTGGTTGTGTCCGCCCGGGTGCCCGGACAGCTCATCGGCGTGGTGCGGGATGCCCCCCGCATACGGGTGATGGTGCTGCTGCCCGTGGCCGTGGTGGCTGTGATGGTGATGCGGGCCCCTGTAGCCCTCGAAAGCGCCCTGCTGCTGCAGCTGCTGTTGGACGTGCGGAGGCGGAGGGTGGCCGTGAGCTGTGGCTCCAATCAGAGCCTCAACCGCGTCCTCCGGGGTCAGGCTTAGCGTCTGCGGGTCTATCTGCTGGTGGTACCCGCTGTTCGGCATCCAGTACAGCTCCTCTAGATGGTTCTTCTGCTCTGTGGGGCTGAAGCTGGGCGAGGAGGGCACCGAGCTGCAGGGTGTACTGATGGGGGTCGAGGACACAGAGCCTTGGGGTTGGAGACGGTTACACTGGCGCACCCCGTTGCGCTCCAGCCCGGCCAGGCCTTCCTTCTTCACGTCAAACTTCATCAGGTCAAAATCATTGACATATTCCAGAGCCAGAGGGCTGCTGGGTAGCTCCGGGCCCATGCTCATCTCTGTGCTCATGTTGCCGTCGCGACTCTTTTGCAGATATGCAAAGGTACTTGCAAGCGTCGCAAAAACTGACTTATTAATCAGCGTCTCTTCTCTCCTTTCTTGTTTCATGCAATAGTTCTTTTGGCTCCTCCACCGCTGTGCACTGACTTGCTGTAGCATGAAACACCGTGCGATTGGTGAGTGGACAAAAAGGAAAACGGGAAAAAAAAAAAAAGTAGTGGAGGAAAACTTTCAGACTAATGCTCTGCACACGGTTTGCCTACTTCTGCTGGGATAATCTGGCAGGGAGACCAGGCAGGAGGTAGAAAGCAATGCGCCTCAGTGCAAAAGTAGAACCTCAGTCCCTTCAGTAGACGTGTAAATCACAAAAAAAAAAAAAAAATCAGCATAAATAATAATAATAAATGAAATACCACGTTTGTTCGCGGAGACGGGAGCCAGTCCACGTTGCAACTTCTTGGTTGTAAGTCCGTTTTTTTCTCCAGGAAAATAATAGGAGCAAATAGGGCGTCTGATTTTCGCTGAGAAGCAGCTTTTCCAGCTCTGCACCGCAGAGATTTCAAGGCTCGCCTCTCTCACTCTCTCCCACTCAGTGGTATCCAGCAGACTGCGCTTGGAGCCAGCCGACGCTTTATGCTTATAGCGCACCGTGACGTCGAACTGAAAGGCTGGATCCGTAGCGCTCAGCTCTCCAATGGGAGCTGGACTCTGCGCTGAAACGGAGGAAGAGAAGGAGGAGGAGAACAGATGAGAGGAGGGCAATACAGTCTTGACAGCTACACAGTCAGCTGACCGACTTCCCTAAAAGCAGAAGATGGGAAGAAAAGTGGAGGACAGGGGGAGAGAAATGCCTTCACTTCGTGGACCCTATCCTCCGGTGTAGCGCAGCGCCCCTTGTCTTGTCTTATGACAACGTTTCAGACCTCAGTGAGCGGCTTATTATAGACAGCGCTCAATGGAAATCCTCTAACAGCACAGCACTCCCGTAGAAAACTTCTAAATGAAACAAAAGGTTCAACTTAGAAAGCTCAGTTGGTATAAAATGGGCAATATGAAACCTTCTAGCACTCTGGTGATAACAGTTTCAGTTGTTTCCAAATGCACTTTGACTTCATTTCCCAGAAAGAAAACTGTGTAACTATCTAACAGACACACTAGTCCCTTCATTTCGTGACGTTATTTGTCAGGAAAGTGCTTGATAGAACTTGATTTGTTCTGGATTCAATAATAGATTCAATAAGAATCTATGTATTCATTTAAATGACACATAATGTATGTTGCAGTACATTTCCACAAAGTGACCAATCACAAGCAACGCTTTATCTGTCACATAAAGGTCGACATGATTGCTCACCCATTTTTAAAAGTGTTGAAAAGTTGAATCTTGACCTTTCTCACTTACAAGGACGCATATCTTTACTGTTATTCCGCGGTTACTGTTGCAGCCACAAACACACTTGCAGTTAGATTTTGAGGTTTAGATCATATTATAGCCCACAATGGAAAATCCTAATAAGATCCTAATCAATTCTTGATATAAGTTATATGTCTGTGATCCTCAACAGAGACTATGGTGACCTTGCTGCACTGAACTCCATTGGTTTTGTAAATCATGTTGACCACAGCTCTCCTGTAGGCCTACACGTATTTGTATAACCCTGTGTTCTAATCATTGTGGATTGAAGTGTATTGTTTCTGGTAAAAGTAAAGTTGACTTTGTTCAGAGGCTGTTATTACTCCCCAGATTCCCACATCAGGCTCCTGTTGGCTCGGACGGTTTGTTTTACACCGGGCAGCATCACAACAGGGGGATTCAGCAGAAAACAGGCTCAAGGCTGCCCCTGCGTGGGCAACACGTGAACCGGAGAAGCTGGCGAGATGCTGCTTGCACAGATTTCCTTTTATTTCTTCGCTTGCGATTTTATTTGATCTCCGCGCCGATGGCTCCTTTTTCAAAGGTCACATCTCGCAGTTATGACTGACGGCAATTCACCTCGGTCATTTGAGTCTCACGAGCACTCGGTGTCACATGTTTAATCCTCTCACTGACACTGGCTAACAGGTAGTTTGGCTAAGAGACGACCAGAGGCTCCTGCAGAGGATGCCTGCGTGTATGATAGTCGGCTGCCTTTAAAAAAAAAAAAGATTGTAAGTATTGTGAGCAAATGTCTCGCTTCCCTGCAAAAAGAAACTGCTTGTAAATGAGTCAATTTGAGGAATCGATTGGATTATCATTTCGTTTCCACCTCATATCCACGGTTGAGTACAGCCGCGACCAGAGCGTATTGATCAGGCCTGGATGTACGAGGAGGCTGCCAAAGATTAGATCCGATAATGAAGGGCTTATTTGTTTGGTTTCAATTCTTAATCAGTTTGAGTTGTGCAGCAGTGATGAAGTACCAGCATCACAACCCACACATCCACAGTCATAATATCTTAATATGGTTTTCTTTTGATTCTTTTTAAAACGCAATTAAAGTTATAGTTTGGGTGATTTCAGGTTATTTTTCGACTTAGCTACAAGTCTGACCTGAATTTCTCATACACAGCTGTGAAGCAAAAAATATTTGAAATGATACAATTACAGATTTTAAAGAGTAATCAACATTTCCATGAAGCTTTAAGGAGAAAGAGGCAGCTTTAAACCAAATACCACATACCAGACACTTTACCGAAACGGCAGATTGATTTATGATTATCACTTACCTAAACTGTCATCATTTATAATAATTATAATTATAATTACTATTATTATTGTTATGGTTTATATTTTTTATCTTTTATATTATTATACGATTTTATTCGCCTACATCATTGCTTTGAACCAGAATCACATTACAATAACTGCCCAATTTGATAAAGAATAAAGTGCGAATGTCTAATTTTATCTTCATGTGATTTTTTACTTTTATCGAGAGAGAGAACGCTCATTTATTCTGACCGTTTCGAACACCTTAAGGCTATTTAGACACTCACTACTTGTTTCTGTCCTTTTCAGCCTCAGCGCGCCTGGACATCATCCCATACTGATACACTCAAATTACAAATTCAAGCCGACTTTTTTTTTTTCTTCAAAAACATGCAGCTATAGCGTCCAAGTTACAGCCATCCTCCTTTTATTCCCTGAACCTGCAGGCGAGCTTCTCAATTCTCAGCTCCAACTTCAAAAGCGCCCCGAGCGAGTCGTGCCGTGCCGAGCCGAGCTGCTCTAAAACCTCTTCCCAGCGAGGCCGACCCGACGGCAGCCCCATTAGGTCGTAATGCTCTCTAATATAGCCCGAGTCCACCGTCTAATAGATCCAGGCAGACCGGCCGGCGGCTCTCCCCCTTTGGTGATAACGGGCTGTAATGGAGAGACGAGATGTAAAAAAGCGTCCGTGTCAGCAGCATATCGGTGGTTAATGATCTATTAAGTGATCCGTGTGCTTATGGACAGCGAAAAAAAAGTGTTGATGCTTGCTTATTCGCCCCTAATGAGAGTCCCATCCTACGGATTTTAGGAATGAATAACAGAAATAAAATCACATTTAAAATGTTACATTTAACAGTTGACGCACGGAGGCTGCAGTGGCTGCAGCGCTTCCCAGAGCTCACATCTCACACCTGCAACAGGCCCGCTGGTTTCACAGAGGAGGCCCAGGATGTGTCTATAGGAAGAGATGATTCCCCTCACAAATATGGATTTCTGCTCTGCTCCAGGACCTATCCATGCATGTGCACCTGCTGTCCGGAGGCCCGGTTGCATTGCCAAGACCGCTTGGATCTAGATGAACTTCGTCTGTATGGGAGGACGCAGTGACTGTGAGGAATACTTTTTTATTTTATTTTAAAAGTCAGAACCAGACTCTGTGTCTCACTCTGAGGTGAACAGTTGGTTTTATTTGGTCGTCTTTGGTCGTTTGGCGAGCGTAATGATTAACTCAAATGGTTCCCCCGGTCATCCCTGGAAATGTTGCAGAACAAAACGGAAGGTAGTCGAGATGGAAGGCCCCTGACTGGGAGAGTGAGGGATGGAGATGGAGAGACGGGGCTTTCGGAAGTGCTGCTTTGATGAGCTTTGACGCAGGAGGGAGAGAAGAGACGCGCAGAGCTCGTGCAGCCCCGGCTTCAACGTCCAAAAAGTTTAACCGTAACCGCTTTCATTATTCACTGTCTACTGATTTTAAAATCTATTATAAGTGAGTTTTCACTTGGGAGAACTAATAAATGCAAATGTAAATGTCAACTTTCATCCTTTTCTTTCTGTACGATGCACAGCTGCCAGATGATTTGTGTTGTATTTATGTGGTTTTGCAGAATGAATCTGTCGAAAAACGTCTCGTTGACAATTTGCCATGATTCAAAATCGTCTCGGCGCAGATTCATGTTCAATTATGTACCGACATTTTACAGCTACGACTTATTAAAAATGCATTCTATCACTGTGATCCGTTTCCCCACCCCGAATCCCAGCGCGTAAACAGGTGTTCCACTAATACACGTGCTCTGTGTTTTGGCATAAAATAAAAAAAATGGCAGTAAATGACCCAGCAGACAAGTCTGAGGTAGCCCTCATTTGTTTCTAAAATGTTTCTGTGTGTATATACATACTGTGGCTCTTTTTGCATCACTAGTCTATCATCTTCCGTTTACAACGTGCAGTTACTCAGGCATTCTTGTTTACTCCAGGCTGATCGATTATCTCTGTGGAAACATGTATTATTAAGAGGTGTCGTCTGTGTAAACAGGTAGAGGCCAAACTCTGAAGAAAGCTAACCTTCTCATCAGGGGTAATTGACTCAGCAGTTTTTTTTCTTCTTCACGAGAACAACAAGAGGTGAGATGAGTGAAAACGCTGTCAATCTCATTAATATGAAAACATATCGATTTAACTATTAACAGCAGTTATTTATCTTTTTAAACAATCACTCTGCATGCTGTCTTCATCGTGCACATGTCTACCTTTGACAGTCATAATTCCTCACAGCAGTTACACTCCCACCGTTTACCCGATGAGAAAGTAGTTGTGTTTGCATGGAAAATTAGAGCTTATTTCTTGTGACAGGGCGCCTCTGGTGGCGCATTTACTCATTGCTAATAGTTTGATGTGTATCATCAGTGACATGCATTCTTTTTTTCCTCCTTTTTTTGGCACTAACCCCTTACAGACAGCTTCAACTTCAGAACTTCAGTTATTTAGTCTTTTTTTAAACGTCAGAGAGGCAGAGGGGACATAAACTTATGATGGGGTGGCCAAGGCATAATTGTAGGCCTTTTCTAAGATTAGATGTCTCTGATTGACATGTTGTAAATATAACAACAAATAAATGTCAGTACGCACTGTACTGACCTAATCCCAGAAGAAAAAGGACAATAAATCTGCCTTTTGCTGTGGTCATTTCATTAATGTAAATTGCAATGCTATGTACAATAGTTTGGCTTCCTTCCAGTTGGCTCTTTCCTGAGGTTTATGCATAACATTGGGTCTTATCATAAACTGGGGCTGTTTAACCACAGAATGTAGGCGACACCACAAGAACCAAATATCAGAGTGCAGGCATAACATAATTAAAGCCCATATTCTCCGGTCATAACCACAATTTACATCTGTATTTTCTGAGCCAATTAGTGGCAACTGTAATTCTAAAGAAACATACTAGTAACAGAATTCTTATAATGTATTGAATACATAATTATGAGCATTTCCACTCACGAGGAGCAACTGTTTCTTGTCAAATATAGTTGACATACATTTCATGTTGCCCCTTAAAATTGCCTTTTTCTTCAGTGTTTCATTTTGCTTTGCACAGAATCTGAAACTGTCTGTCGTTAACATGTCAGTGTTGAGGAGCATCCTTTGTTGTCCATGGCCTTCTAATTATCTTCATTTGGAGCTGTCAGACCATATATCTGGCTTTTATTAAATTTCCAGTTCACATAATATTCTGGAAAATACCCGTCATCTACAGTAGAGTATATACAGCACCATATATACAGTATATACAGTGTTATTAAGCTAAGCCTCAAATGGCTCTGTGTAATATCTCCTGACAAGTGTGTAATGTATACATGTTTATGATTAGAGTTTATTCAAGACATGTTCACCAGCGAGCACCACTAGTTATATGTGAGTGTGTGAGCATGTGGGCATGATTGATCTGGAGGTGGGTGGGTGTTTTTAAGGATAAGAGCCGAACCTGCATTTTTTCTTCAGACATTGTCTCTGCCACAGACTCCTCTCCTCTCCTCTCCTCTCCTCTCCTCTCCTCTCCTCT
>JAVQJL010012202.1:0-10233 GCA_036024295.1 Nannoperca obscura
CGAATCAACCGGACATAGTAGTGGTGGACAAACAACAGAAGAAGGCAGTAGTAATAGATGTAGCAATCCCAAGCGACGGCAACATCAGGAAGAAGGAACACGAAAAGCTTGAGAAATACCAAGGGCTGAAAGAGGAGCTAGAAAAGATGTGGAAAGTGAAGGCAACAGTGGTACCCGTGATAATCGGAACACTCGGGGCTGTGACCCCCAAACTGGGAGAGTGGCTCCAACAGCTTCCAGGAACATCTTTTTTTTTTTTTTTTTTATAAATAAAAGACTCATGCTTTGATGGTCCCTAAGTGCATTTTATCCATCTGTTTCATGCATATTTTCAAATTGTAAAATGTAATAATTTAAAAACATAAAAAACAGAGGGGGGAAATAGAGTGAAAATGCCAGAAATTGAAAAATATATGTTTACACTTGTCTAAGGTGAAAAAGTTGGTGTGTCAGTAAAAGCAAAATGCAACAAAGTGCAATGGAAACAGATACAGAGGACAAATCATTCTGTGTGACATAATGTAACACATCATAATGTGAATGTGACATAAAAGCAGTGGATGGAAACACACATTGATTTGAATTTTATTTATACAGTTTTCTGGAAATCCGGTTAAAATGAGTCCTACATTTGGATGGAAACTTGAATATAGGTCAGACCTGTGGGCCTCTTGAAATGCTTATGGATGGAATAAAAACATTCCTAATGAATATGGAGCCAACAAAACAGTCAGCTATGGATTCCTCATCCTCCTTACAACTGGTTTCAATTAGCCTGACAAGAACAGGAGACAATGAATGGAGAGCATACAATTTATGATCAGTGTTCTCATGAGTAACCAGGCCGAAAGTGAATAAATATGACCTCATCACAGTAACGTCACCCAAGGGAACACAATTTGGTTAGACCTCATGGATATGGTCAGTAGATGTGCACATTTTCCTGAGCATAAAATGGAGTTGATTGTGCAGGGCAAAGGTGACTGGGTTCCATCATAAAGCAATGGAACGAGGCCGGGGTCTGAAGCGCCCACATCATTTAAATTTAGGACCTGTCTGATGAGCCCTGACAGACTGTGGTCATTCTTGTGGGGTGAGCTGCTATTGTTGCCAGCACAGATGTGCAGGGATTTAAACATGAACATATGGTCCGGGAAACCACACACAGGCATGCACACGCATGCAATGACATACGTACTGACATATTAACTCTACCTTAAGTGCACTCATACCGTGGTTTCAAAGGGACTGGGAAAAGGCCATCCTGCTGTGCTGAGCTCCCTCCCACCTGCTCCTCCGGGAACAAGAAATATGTATCCCAGGAATGGCCCCTTGTTTCCCTCTGTCAACATGTTCCCTTCACATATATATATCACACGCCACCTGTGTTCCTGTGGTGCAAACCTAAAAGGACTGACGAGGGTGTGGAAAATCATAAAGAGAGGAAAGTGGGCGACTGAAGCAGAGGAGGAGGGAATTGGACTTTAGTTGACGAGGGAAGGTGAAGAAATCAGCACAATAGTGGGGGACAGAGCACAAGGAATATGTAAAATATAGTGCAGAGTGGGCGGAGGGGTGACAACAGGGATAAAAGTAGACTTGGTGAGGAGAAGGATTCAGAGGGTGTGCTAGCATATAAAACAAGTTCAGCTGTGAAACCCCTTTGAATTGTTCTGTGGTGTGTGGTTCTAAAAGAGTATTAAGTGCAAAACAAACAAATTTAACAACACACAAAAATTTATGGAGGATATTCCATATTCCATTATACTGTACTACTGTATGTTCTCCTTCCATCCCGCTAAAATTAGTTTTTTCTTGCTACAGTGCTTGCTCATGGTGGGACTGTTGGGTCTTTGTAAATATAACAGGTGGTCTTGACTGCTCTATATGAAAAAAGTGCCCTAAGATAACTTTGTTATAATATAGCGCTAAAAGAATAGATTTCAATTTAATTTTCTTGGTCATAATTCAAATAAAAGTCCAAATAGAAAAAAGCATTTGTTCTAGTTAACGTTAATGCATTTTGGCATTAACATAAAATATGCTCTGAGTTTTTCTCAGAGCATATTTCTGTGACTTGACACCACCTGTTTATTGTTTGAAAGTGGCCATGGTAAATAACCGCTGATAACCCTCCCTCCAGCCTTTGGGACACACCCCCTCATTTACATATAAGCCAAATGTCCAAACGTAAAAGATGACATTTTAAATGTTTAATGGCAAATTAAAAAGATACATTTTTAAATGCCAAATGGTAAAGTACAAAAGCAAAAAAATTATAATTTAGTTTTTTCTATTTACGCTTTAATTTAGGTATTTCCAATCAAGCGTTTCCATTTCCCATTTTGAGTTTCATATTTGATGTTTCCCTTTTCTTATTTACATTGCCATTTTCAATTTAATCTTTACAATTTGAGCTTTCAGTTTGAGCCTTTATTTTTAAGCTTTCATTTTTTAAATCAAAACAATTTTCTATTTGGAATTTGAATTATGACCGAGAATATTCACTGTAAAAAAAAAAAGAAATTGCCGATTGTAGCATTTAACTCAGAGATTGACAACGATATCAAAAAGGCTTATAAGAGTAGAGAAAAGTGAGCATGGTCTCAGTATGCAAATTAGGCGCCCGGAGCTGAAAAACTTGACAACAAACATGAGGTGTCATATATTCTGGTGTTCAAAGAGAGCTAGCTTAGCTCACTGATCAATTCTCCTGGTCAAAATCTGATCCCGCTCCATGGAAGATTTAAATCCTAGTGACCTTGCTAGGTCATTGGCCACACTTTCACCAATTTGCTTGTATACTGAGCAATAATTTATTTTCCCTCAGGACTTCCCTCATTACTAAAACAAAAGCATTATTTGTGTGAAGATTGTATAACTTGCCAAAATCTGATCACAAGGTGAACTGTCTGCCTTTAGCCCTGTATCCCTGCCACAGATTACTTACTACAAGAGCCCTTATTTTACTAAAGAAACTTAACATAGACCACTTGTTTAATTGTGCATGTCAAGCTAGTTTCACATATATAACTCAATATCACAAAGCACAAATTTGCCTCACAGGGCATAAAATGTACAGGATACGACTCTAGCTCTGGGTCCGCTACCAAAAAACACAAAACAGAAAACAAAACTAAAAGACCCTCCTTTCTACCACAAAGACCTGGAAAACGGACAGGCTACACATACACACAACAGGCAAAACCCAAGGACACAATTCCCATAATATAATAAGACATGTTTAATTTTCATTACGTATAACATGCATTTTGTAGCCCACTTAATTTGGCACCATTCATAATAAAGCATATTTCAACTGACTCAACACTTAAAGCTGATCAGTTTTTATCATTTGGTTGGGGTCAGCAGAACAAGCTGACAACACAACACTCACAAAATGTTTTGGTGTAAATGTCAGCAAACATGTTGCTAACATGTTCCTGAAGCTGCTTATTTACACTTTCATCTGACATGGACCATCATTAGCATTTATATGGCATCATGTTTCTTTTGTCCACCTGACAAATGTAAGCCCAATTTTCACTCTTTTTTATTTATTTTTTGCAGTTTGTGTCATTCAACTTTTTAGATAAAACATCTGTCATTTTAGCGGCTAAATATTCCACCTTCTAACTAATCCCTCTTATGTCTGCCATTTGGAGAAGGCTTAACAAAGCTTGTTATTAACTGTCAGTTATTTACTCATCCAGCAGATATGAAGCAGCATTAGAATTCATCTCTCTCTCTGGCTCTGTTTTGCTCACCAACTCCTCAGCTGCTAAATACTTAGTTATGTTCAACAGTTGTAGGAAACAAAAACAAGGCTTGAAAGATGCTAAAAAGCTCCATGCAGCAGAGAGGTTAGGATTAGGGTTAATAACTTCACCAGTCCCTATATTCATATACACTGACTGTAAAACAGACAGTGTTCATACAGCATTTTACAACTCTGTTCACACAGTTGCATCTCACAAGCCCTGGTTGCTTTTTAGTTGATGCACATCTTCTGTTTTGGTACAGACTTTCACCTGAATTTCCTTTTTCACTAACTTAATGAAAAGTGCCTGTAATAGTACAATCGGCGTGCAGGCACTGCTCTTGCTCTAAACTATTGCTTTCCCCTGCAGTGACTCCGTAGGGTGTTTCTGTAAGTAACTCAGCGGTTCTTGAACCTGTCTCATTACATTAGGGTTAAACAGGTTGGATCAGTGCAGTTGAACAAACATACAGTTTATATATAATATACTATACCATTTTGTTTGACAAACCATGTAGAATTTAGAACAATTCAGCTTGACAAATGTCTCCACAAATGTTTGTGTCTGTGTTTGTTATATGAATCTGTGTGTCAGTACGAATTGGCAGATTTCTTAGTTGATAGAGAAACTGTAGATCTTCTGAGACAGAACAGACAATACTATTAGTGAGGATGCTGTCAGTGTTTTTATTCTCTCGGAAACAATTTGGATATCTCTCCGGGTCGTTTCATAAACACTGGGTGGTTATAAAGGCGCCGAGGTGATGTGCCTTTGAGAGCAGTCTGATATTTTGAACAGAACATTTATGATAGCTTTTATTGTAAATCAGATCTGTCTTATCTTCCACAAAAAAAAAACCCAGTTGCAAAAAGTAAAGACATGGCTTTCAAATCTCGACACTACAAATGCATGCACGTACATCTGTAATGGATTAGAATGTATATTAGATATTATTAATTATTAATGCATACCATTTGTTACTGGTTCACAGATCCCATGTCAATGCGTTGGTGAGTTTTTGTAATGAACTCTATAAATTTCTTTCGCATACAGTAACTTCCCACTTGCCTAAAGTTGTCTCTGTAGAAAGCCCTGGTTTGGTGCTTACCTGTTTTATATTGTAAGCACATTTTTGGTTTGGAAAATATTGACAAAACTCTGAAATTGATTCATGGAATCTATCTTTTGCTTCAACTTTGATTTGTTTGTGGGCACATAGCTTACCCCCCAGTTTTTGTCCTCTTTGTTGGCAATAAAAACGTGTCCATATTAAGTATTTTTTTTAATTAATTTTACAAATATTGGGGTCAAAATTACTAATACTTACCATTAGTTTTGGAATTGGTCCAGTAGATCGCCTCTGCTTGTATCCACGCAAGTGTCTGACAACATTATAGAAAGGTCCCTACAGAGACAGGCCGTTTGTTAAAGACATTATGAGTCCTTCTCATGTTGTCATGCTCCCACAAATTTGAGGGATTTTATTTATCCAAATTGCAGCTTTTTAGTCATTGAGTTAATGCACACAAGCAATGATTATTATGCTATTTTAGGTCGGTTGGGCCAAAGATATTGGTTTGTTATGGTTTGTCTATGTTACAGACAAGTGATGTAGCCTCTCACTCACCTTCACATGAACAGTGTATCATGCTTTACTTTGTTCCAGTGAAAGTGCACAGGCGGAAACAAGTGTGATTACCATCAGAGGGAGCTGTTGGGGATAGCATTATGCCAATGATGTGTTTTCCTTTGACACTGGAATGGCTCATTGTGGACATAAATACACACCACTGCTTTTAAATGGGTTAATTAAGACTGTATCATTGGCAGCAGATGATAGCATGAAAGCAGCCATCAGTCTAATTAAAATGCTTAAAGCCTTACATTTGCCAGCCTAATCACACTACCATTATTGGTTTTTGCAGCATTTCTGCTGAGCACTCCGGTGTTTGTGCTGTTGATGTTTAAATCTGCATCCTTCTGTTCTTATTACTGTTCTGGGAATGTATTATTCTACTGCTGGTATACATTTCTGACAGTTTTATCACCCAATTCAGCATGAGAAGCTGGAAATAATTGCAGGCCATAATATGGTCATAAACCGCATCCAAGCTGATAGATTGAGCTGATTTGGGAGTTGTTCTTTAAAATCCTTCTTTTCACAAGAATTCAACTTTTATCATTCATCTTTCTTGACTGCATGTAAAACACAGAACAATGGTTCCATTCAGGAACTAAAAGAAATAAATTATATCAAGATATCAAAAAATGGTTTAATAGTTGTAAAGTCCAATCAAATCGTTTATAGAGAAACGATCAGATAATCATGAAGTAACAAATTATTACATTGAAACCACTTGGTATGATGTACCACTTAATCTGGGGATAGAAAAACAGAGTAACTAGCTATTAAGCAGTTAATAATGAATGAGTGGCTACTAGCTACAGAGCTAATTAGAAAGAACCTATGAATAAAGTGTTCATTATTATAATTCACGGATACTTATGATCTGATCATTACTCAGTGATGAATTAATATAGCACCTTCCATTCTGTTCTCTAGTAACTCACCATTATCTGCTGTATAGTCATTAATTCTGAGTTATTCAGAAACTACTCATTAACGATTCATTAATTATCAGGTCATTCCTGAATAATGAATAATTTGTAACTACTCGTAAATAGTAAAAGTATTTTAAATGATGAAATCAACCAAAAGTGAAATAGTCAATTATGAAAGATAATAATACAAACTAACACAATGAACATTGTGGTCATAACACTAAACACTCAAATGTCCAGGATGCTACGTATAACTGAAGTTAACAATTGCTGTGGTGGTTTGCTCTTTGCCGCCCTGTCTAATATGTTTTGACCCTGCCACCTCCCTTTTAGCGAAAGTATAAAGGTGTGCATAGAATGCTATTATGTACATTTTTTAAATTTAAATTGTTCATCTACTGCCACCAGTAGAAATGCCTTATTTTATTGCGTAAGTCCAGTAATTCTTTCATATCCATCTTGGATCTTACAGGTTCTTTTGAGGCCCCATCACATAAAGACTGACTATTATTAATTTTCAAAGGGACAGATTTCCCTTTGTAGCTAAACTCTTCTGCTCACCATTTTCTATGGAGAGCTCAACATGCCATTTTCTCCTTAAGCATAATGCACACTGCTTCTGGTAAACACTGCTTCTGGTAAACACTGCTTCTGGGAGATGATGAGATGAAACTCAGGTAGGTACAAGTCAAAGAGAAGTGGAAAGGAATGAATTAGTATCACTTCCATTTGTAGACATCTGAGGAGTATTTAAAGAGGGCGTGAGTAGAATCGCAAGTAACATCTTGAACATTTCGTTTTCAGTCTGACAGGCCTTGAGCTGAAAAATAACTTTCATCAAGCAAATGTCAAAGGCTGACAGCATCTTCCTCAGCGTTTGACAGGAGGTTAGTGTTATATGAAGCACAAAGGCCTCAAATCCTCACCAAAATATTTGTGATCTCTCATCCAGCTCTCCTGGTGGGTAAAAAGGCTTCTGGCATTCCACATTCTCTGTAAGATATTTTGAATAATAGCAACACCCTCCACCATCCTGTGGCCATCTGTTCGCAGAGCCAAAGAAACAGGTTTCTCGCTGTCCAGGGGGTAAATGCCATTCAATATCAGTTATGATCAAAGAGTGGCAGGCTGATTCTGAGCTTCCCGGGTGACCATGTGCTGGTAATTACATGAAAACTTTGGCCTAGGGGCTTTGAGCTGAGACAACAGCCATAGAATGAAGGGGTTATGAGGAGAGCAAAAACAGACACATAACATCCTCTGGAATGAGGTTTGTCTTTCCAAATCTCATGTTATTAAAAAACTGTCAGGTTCATGTAAAGTTACTCAAAATACATTCGACTGCTCTTTTAGAAACGGTCCTAATGGTTGTCACAATTTTTACACGGAAGTAGCAAAGATGAAAGATGTGACTTTTCACCCTTTTGCTCACAATTTGGAGTGGTGCACTGCTGATTCCCACTGTTGGCCTGGTGAGAATGGAAACATGCACATGTCTCCTCTAATACACATGGAGTCAGCAGCGGCTTCTTTTGACCTGCCAGTGAGGAGCGTCACCAGGAAACTAAAACACATGCTGAGGTGAATGTCATTCATCCTTTCATAGGCAACTGCAACCACCAAGTCGCGAATGAATCCCTCACTGGCTTATCTTAATGAACAGCTAGTTGCATTCATAAGAGAGTCAGGAGCGAGAGGGACACCTCTGGGATTCTGCCTTGTATTTTACTTTAATTATACTGGCTGTTTCACCAAAACAGGTGGCATAAGTGCGCTGGGTGGTGCTTGGAAATGTCACAGGTCCAGGCAAAGCAACATCTTCATATACATTACATATTATCTTTTTTACAGGAAGCAAAATAACCCAAGGTTCAATCAAAGTTAAACATTGATGACATAAAGCAGAGGCAATATTTTTTTTATTAAATGACTGAAGGATTATTTGTAATTCAGGTTCAACACCTACCTCATTTAGCCTGTAACTGTACAGGCAAGCCACAAAGGGTTCAAGCCATTTCCAGTTTGTAACTCTTGAACATTGTAATCAACTGGTGCAGATTTAAAGCCCTTTTTATCTGGATTATGTTTATCTAAATCCGTAGAATATTGAGGTTTCTCAAAATTAAAGGCAACTTGTGGTGCCAGTCAGAAAAAAACATGTGAATGTCTGCTTACTGTGTGAGGAGGTGAGCGGTCATTTCAATAATATCTCTTAGAACTCAGAGCTACATGCTCACATTGCATGGAGTAAAAAAAAAATTCTCACGTGGAATTATTTTCTTGTACTGAGTAAAAAGTGAAAAGCTAAGAAAAAGACCTCTCTCACTCTGTGCATGCATTGCTGGGACACAAGTGAGTGTATGTATGTACATGAGTGTACTGTATGAGAGAGGGGGACCAACATCTGAAGAGAAGCCTTATTGAGAGAGGATCCTATGGAGGAACCCCATTCTTTTAGACTGGAACACCAAAGAATTTGTTGTTCCGGACTTGCAGTCATAAAACCAAGAGCCAGACTACAAGACTGCCTCCAAAATCTGCCTACATGATGTACATGTACATGTGATGCTCTATTGACTCTGACATTTATTATGTACATGATATGTACAAAACTACTATGAAAATCAAGGCCACATGGTCCTTTTATCAATCATATTATTGACTGAAGTTGAATTGAATGAAGTCCCATTCAAACATGTTATGCAGTAACATGGAAGCCAATCCAAAAGTCACATTAAATGGCAAATTGGTCATCTTTTTGTATTTTCCTGTGATAAATACACAAAGCAATTAACGCTAAATTACCATGCATAAGCACCCCCAAATCGCCCAAATTAATCATAGTAATCAGATTCTCTTTTTCTGTCATGCTAGCTTTTGTATTACTTTGTGTGCCCTTAACCTATGTAATTAATTTTGCCGTAATTTTCCTTTGTGAGATTACCTCCGACATGCCCTATTTCACTTGGAAATTAATGTCTGGGTGTCAGATTCTTCTTGTGGTTTTCAGAGAAATATACTGTCCTTTCTTAAACTCTCCCTCTTAGTGTGCATGTGAACTATGAGCACTATGAGCTCCACTTTATTTGGACTTAGAGATACTGTTGCAAGATGCTTTGACTGTGGGGTTCAGAATGGATCTAAACAAGAATGCGTTAAAGGTGAAATACAGGGAAATACTTCCCTTTAACACCAGTATTTTTAAAACTGGTCCCTATTATTACAAATGTTGGGGTTTAAATGACTAACACTTACCAAAGGTTTTGGAATTGGTCTAGTAGATCACATCCACCAGCATCCTCAAACGAGCTGCAATGGCTGCAACGTAATTCGGGCGGGCAATTGTGCATGTGAAAAGTGTATCCCCTAAAAGTGCTTGTTTTTGCCACTGACAGGCTCAGACTGTTATTCTAAGTGTCTGACAACATTATGGAAAGGCTCCTTACAGAGACAGACCATTTACTGAAAGAGTAAGATCCTCTTTATTTAACCAGAAACAGAAAGTCTCGCTGAAGGAGAAGTCTCGCTCTGAAATCTCATGAGGGGGTGGAGTTGTTGCGTATCGATATTTCTAGATCGATACGCACATCCCTACTGTACATTTATGTTTAATCACCATTAATGACCGATTTATTGCTAGCTAGTAGCTAGCTAACAGACGCCTTTAGCAGAGCCGCACCTCCATTTATAAACGCCTGGATAGAAACTCTTTGAAGCTAACGGTGGTCCTCCTTGGACAGTGATTGTTCGCCCATGAACATTCACTTACTGTTTTTATTAAATATGGACTCAGAGAGGTCATTATGTTGTGACATTTCTACAGGGCACCAACAGCCTAAATGATTTGATGCTAACTATGCTACATACTGTGCTTTTTGCTGGCACACAACGACACTTGTTGCCAGTTTGG
>JAVQJL010012210.1:0-17733 GCA_036024295.1 Nannoperca obscura
TCTGTCCCGCAAATTATTCATTCCTAACTTTGAATTAGTTTTATCCCTAAAACACAATTAATTAATAACATTTAACATAATTAAAAGGGAAAATGACTTAAAAGTCACTCCCAAAGATAGAGATGGGATGTGTTCAACAGCCTAAACTTGAAGTTAATTCACATCCTGTGCAATAACATAACAAAATTGAAATAAGGGGATTAATACAGTGACTGAAATACAGTTGTTTTCTACCACTACAACAATTTGAAGCTTAATTTTAATTATTTCAGGAAAATAATTCAGTGATTTATAGGCACGATTAGTATCAACTTTCTGTTATTTAGTAATAGAAAATTAAGTAATCAGAGGTTAGGAATTAATACAAGGAATCAATTAGTGCTGAATAATTTTTAATTTCAGGGTTCAAGTCAAGTCAAAGTTTTTCATTTGATACCCTTCCAGGCTTTGGAAGAAGTAGTAGTCAGTATTCACTTACAGTTTTCAAATCAATCATCGTTCTGTGTCTTACAGGCAGCTATCAGCAGGTCAAGTGAGGCTGGGAGGCGTGGATGTAGATTGAAGAAAGGAAAAATAAAAGGCAGAGAGACAGCTTTCTGGAGGATAAAAGAGAATCAGAAAGAGGATGGCAGAGGACGATTAGAGGAGAGAAAGCAGTAGGGAGAAAGAAAGTGACAGACAAAAAAAAAAAAAAAAAGAGTAAGTTAGGTAAAATGAGGTGGTGTGGTGGCTGAGAGGTACAGCTGTGTGCTTATCAACCAGAAGGTCATGGGTTCAACCCCGGACTCCCCCGATCACCTCCTCACTTTGGATAAAAGCGTCTGCTAAATGTAATGTAATGTAAAGGGAGGCCAAGCAGGAGAGAAGAAACAGAGGCCAGTGTTTGCCCTTGAATCAGTAGCAGCAGTTCGCTGCCCTAGCCTAGTTTAGCTACTCCTCCCAGGCAAGCCCTGTCAGTGATAAATTAATAAGCACATCTTCAGGGTTTGGGGGCTTTTTCAGGCCTTTTTATCTCTCTTTAGTAGCAGAATCTTATTTATTTATTTAGAAAATGTAGGGAACGTCCAACAAAAATAATTATCCTTTTTAAAGCGCTTATTTTCATATTGTGTAAAAATATGGAGTGAACAGGCTTAAATAAATCTGTTGCTTCTGCTATCATTTCATCCTGAATATTCTTCGACTGGATTTTCTTTGAAGCGTGGGGATTTGACGAATATGTCAGAACATGGGGATGAACAGAGCTAAAGCTTGTTCCATGTGCTCAGACCAATCCAGACTATCATTATTTGTTATTGAGCTGAAATAATAAGTCGACTTGCAGAAAATTAAATCGGCAATCATTTTAATAGACGCCAATTGTTTTTAATGTCAAACAGTCTGCTTCCAGGTTTCAAAAGGTGAATATTTGCTGCTTTTCTTTTCATGATAATTGAATATGTTTAGGTTCTGGACAGTCAGTCAGACAAAAATTTGCAATCTGAAGATTTCAGTGAAATTTCAGTCTCTTCTGATTTTTCTGACTTTATTGACCAAAGAATGAAATTATTTATCAAGAAAATAACCAGCAGATTTTTTGGTAATGAAAATAATTAGTTGTATTCCGAATTTGATGCATACCAATCTCTCTCTCTTTTAAAACATATAATGTACCTACAGTCTAATGAGCAACATCCCACTTCTTATGCATACTGTGTAGTTTTAACCCAGTGCAACCAAAGCCGCCTGCAGCTAGCAGTCAATTGCCATTATGCACTTCCACTGCCAGGGTTAAGTGCCCTGCTTAACAGCATTGGCTAAAGGAGAAGGGAGTTTCACTGCTTCACTACACTCTAGGTTATCATAGTGTCCAACCTCTCTTGTCACTCTCCACTACCTTTCATAGAAGGGCTGACATTCTATACAAGTGCTCTTCAGGGGAAACTGTAAAATAAGAGCCATTCTTTGCTGTGTGACACTGCAAAAAGCTTTAATGCCTAAAGTGAAAACAAGTGCAGCTCTATGTTGGCAACTGTGGGAGTGGAGCATTTCGTTCGGGGCATTTGCATGAAGTTTGCTTGGTTGCCATCTGGGTGAACAGTCATACAGGTTCTTCTTTTTCATGGGTTTATCAGCTTTTTTGACTCGATATTTTCTGAATACCTAAAGAAAAGCTTTGCATCACTCCTTACACAAAACAATTTATTTGTATATGGGTTTCACAATTTGCTCTATGTTTAATAATGTTTGATCTTTAAGTACTCAAACCTAAGTCCTTGTGTAAATACCACTTAATTAGCAATGTGTATGTATGTGCACAGAAAAACATTTGCCTGCATTACATGCATTCACTTCATTTATTATAAGTGTTCCTCTAGAATCTTTTTTTTTTTCTTTCGTTTTTTTTAAATCAAAGAGACTTTTGTTAATGGCTCTTACTGTATAATGTAGTGATCTATGTATAATCATTTTTTTAATTTAATTTACTGTCTTAAGTAATAAACCCAGGTTTTCTGGTCTAAATATGGTTTATTTAATTACAACATAGTGTGGAGTTTGTGTGTTTCAAACAATTAACCTGTGTCAAATGAAAACTAAAACCTAAAACTAAATAGAGGCTTGTTTTAATAAAGCTTAATTCCACACTTCCAACCCAAGTTGCAAAGGAATCGTCATTTTTAACACAATGTGTTGAATGCATTATCTGTGCATGAATTATGGGTAAATGAATAAAGTCCTCTGTATCGTTTAGACCCTCATCATGTTATTTTAGATTACAACATTGATATCTATTGTGATAAAGTACATTTTCTGGAACATTGATGGAGATATTGATCAAATAACCAGACAAGAAAGTCTGTCAAAAATGATATAAAAACCTTTTTTTTTCTTTCTTCAATCTAATTGATATGCAATATTACCCATAGCATTGATGTAATACACACTGGGATGTAAAATGAACTACTACAGTAACAATATCGCAAAATCTCTGACGATTGATACATCTATATAATCGTTGACGTTTCTGTCAGGAAAAAATCTTGACAATGAATAAAAGTTCCAAATGTAATTTACATAGATCACTTATGGATAATTTAATCTACTTCTTTATATGTAGGGATGTAACATTACAGCCAGCTGAGGATTTGGTTGAGCCAGCGTTGGAAATTAGAGGGGTCAACCAAAAAATTATATTTACCAGTTTAGACCAATATCCTAATCCTACATTAAACCATCATTCTATTTTCATTCAATTCTTTTAATTTCCATTGCCATCTCTATTGCACACTTGCACAAACTGATCACGTTTTTTAGGGGCAAATCTGAGATTTACTTTGCCCCTGCTAATTTTCAACATTGATAAAGTGTGATCCAAACCTTAGCAGAGCTTGCCGGAGTTACTGCGTCCGGCCTCGCCTCAGACAATGACATTGAGCTTTATTGATTTACTATTGATGTAAATCACCTCTCCCTCTTGCTCTGTCTCACACTGATGGAAATTTCCAGAGCACTGCACACTAAAAGACCAGCCAGTAAGCTTCTGTCTTTGCTTCATTAAAAAAATATCCCTCTCCATCTGTTGTCTTAATATTGTACATGCCTGCCTGACAGCTAGCATTGGTGCAATGAGGAAGTGAGACTACAGTGAATCAATGAGGAAATCCCAAGTCTGTTGTTAAAAACCATGAAATAAACTGTCTTTGCTCTGTTATACCAGGACTGAATGAGACTCAATTAACACAGAACAAATAGCTTGCGCAGGATAGTACAAGTCTTGTCATTTCCATCTGTGTGTGTGCCTGTGTGTAAACAATAGATCAAAACACCAGCTGTGAGAGTACGCAGACAAATGAGCAGACATGAGCATGCAAACAGTGACCAAGCAAACTGACAGTGTTAGTTCGAAGGATTATCTCACACAGCATACAGGAAGTGACAGGTTATTCAAGTTAATGTTTACTTTTTGCTCTTTTCAATATTCTTAAGAAATTTTACAATAATGGTTTGAAATAAATGTATCTGATTGTGTGACATAATGGGCATTTGTCATAATATATAGAGACCAATGTGCAAAGAAATATTAATGCTAGTAAAAAAAAAATCTTAAAATAGAAAACCAAAGACTTGATCTAATGCAAGATGCCAGCAGTGCAGAAAATTGTGCCAAAGGTTACATATATAGGCTATGACAATTTTTTGTCCTGTATTTCCAGTCATGTGAGTTTCATAATCTCTTCTGCAATCTCTCTTGTTCAGCAGATGCTGTACAGTTATGAGCACTGCCCTTAAACCTACTGAGAAGAACATGTTCACGCCCCCAGATTACTTCAGCAAAATCATTTCTCCATCTGCCTTCCTGAATACTCAAGCTGTGGCCTTCTGCTTCTCAAGTCTTTTTCTGGTTCAGTGTAAGAATGTCAAATTATACAGCAACGTATAGGCATTATATGCGGTTCTGTCTGATATGTACAGTTCAATTAAGCACTTGTTTCACCAAATCTCCTGCCATTACCTAGTGACATGCCTCTGGCTATGAGGAGACGATGTCAACACCAGCCCCATTTATCTACTAATATGCACCACAGATTAGGAATTTATTTAAACTAGACATACACCAATCAGCCATAACATTATGACCACTGACAGGTGAAGTGAAGAACATTTATTATCTTGAATTCAACAATTCAAGTCGCTTGTTCTGTATAAGCAGCAGTCCAAACCTCCAAAATATCCAGTGAAATCTCATAGAAGAAAAAGAAACCCTGAAAATACGCACATTTAAAAAGCTGGAACTGATGAATTACTGGCAATTAATAAATTATCAAAATAGTTGCTGACTCATTTTTCTTTTAATAAACTAATCCACTGATAGTTTCAGCCACATTCTTGTGACAACAAGACACAACAACACTATAATTAGTGAAAATGTACCTTCACCTCTGCAAGTTTTGGTTTTCTGCAAGTTTTTGAGACTTCTGTGACATAGCAAACATTACATAAATCTAACATCTTTTAGTCTCTGCTTTTACTGTTTAAATGAAAAGGATACTGTGTGTAGTTACAGTAGAGGATCTGAAAGTAAAATAATCTCTGATATTCGTACGGAACAACACATGAATAAAATATTTTTGTCCTGTAGAAGCCTTTGTTATTTTAGCTGCCTAATGGACTATCTCCATTTACACAATCTTTATGCCAGGTCAGTGCCACACTGCGGGAAATTGTCTTTGGCCCATTTTGGCTTAATACACATCAAAAGATAATGCTCAAAGGTCTTCTTTTTGTGGTCTGCATCATTGTATTTCTATCCAATTGCACTGCTTTGAGTACTCCTTGAAATGACTGTAATAAATGAATATCAGCTTATTATTTTGTTAATTCTGTCTTATTATGCAAAAGAGCAATAGTTTAATTAATTAATTATAAATGCTTATTATAAAATGAGGTTATGAAGCATATTTCCTTATGAGTGTAAACTCAAGCAGATGGATTAAATCTGGTGAACTTCTTATCCAGCTTTAAAGAGGTTTGGACCACATTCGGTTCAGCTTGGCCCCTGTCCACAGAGTCTAAAACAACTCATTCACTGAACATTACTGGATAGAGTCTGTGGTTAGTAAATGTATGTGCTCTAATCGAGGGGCGACGAGCTATTCTATTAAGAAATATGTCTTTCCCATTTTGAAATTAAACACAAAGAAAGAAAGCCCAGATGTCCCAGTTTTCCACCAGCAGTTAAACGCAGCATGCATTTAACAATCTGTGGAGTTGAGATCAGCATTATAGATTGTATCAAAATCCAGAAAGCTAAAGTAACCTGGTCCATGTGTAACATAACAGAACAATCTGTGCAAACAATTCTGAGACATTTGTAAGCACAGGAAGCATTTTGAAAGTGTAAAGGATCAGATCTGAGAAGATGAAGTCAAAAATCTGAATGTAAAATATTTTCAAATTGTGTGGTATTTGTATGTGGATTGGAACATTTATGAGTACCCGAAATTACACACAAATCATTGTTTATATTTACAAATCTTGTTTTTCAGTTGCAGATCATGTATTACACGTTTGCAAATATTACTGAGACTACTTGCACTCCATAAGGGCCGGATACAATTATGTGCAAAGGATTTTAGAGAGCCCAGAAATGAAAGTCAGACCGTAACTACCTTAAATCCAACGTTGCTGAATCAATTTACAACACAAATCCATGCACCAGGATCAACACTGGCAAAATCGATTAATGGTAAGCAATGTTCCACAAAACACCAGAACATTCCAGCACAGACAGATTAATGTAACCGAAGTGGAGCATCTGTGAAAATTAGAAAGCTTTCTGAAAACAGAAACCGAAACTATCGGCTACAGTTCAGAAGAACAAGAACTTTAGAAACACAAGATGCAACGTTCATAGAAACGGCTGAGTTGAATAACCGTCAAAACCAGGTGATTCTGCCCACTGCATCTCACATTCCTGACACACCTATTAACTAACGTTATAGACAACTACAGTATCAAATGCAAAACGGAAACAAGAGACATTGTTCAATATTGCTATTGGCATCCAAAAGCTTCAAATATGTCATTTTTTATTGTCGTTTTTCTGTCTCCGAGTTAGCTTGCTGTTCCTGCGGAGGAGCCACAGATGTGATGGAACTGCCTCCGTCACTAGCCGTTAGCCGTTAGCTCCTAATGAACACAAATGAAGCCATAAACGGTTTAACACCTACTGTGTACTTCAATGTTAGCATCTAAATAAAGATACAGCTGCCGCAGATATATTCATAAACTACCCGTAAGCCATAATTGATAAAACAGATAACACAAATCGTCAGACACAGTTAGCTTAAGTGGCTAGCGTTAGCTAAGATGCTGTGTGAACCAGAAGAAGCGATGTTAGCAAAGCAAGCTAATCAGTCGCTACGGGGTACCTTACCAGGTCAAAACAAACAGGAACGCGGAGCGAGATGCATTAATTTCTTCTTTGGTTTCTGTAGCCGACGTCTGGATAGACGGCAACTTCGATGGTATCAATGCAGAGGGCGTAGAAATATCGTCGGGAACATTGCAAAGACACTCGAAAATAATGTGGTTCCTGTTTTTTGCTCGGATGCCCGTTTGCAGGTCGTTGCTTAGCGAGTCTCTCATACAGACCCTCAAGGGACGAACCTGCCAAAACTGACCCCGCCTCTCTCACTCCGAACACAGCGGGAGACAGCTGCCAAATACTGACCCCGCCCAGAAGACAGCAGACAGACAGGGACAGCAAACTTAAAAAACACAAAGAAAATTGTTGATTTCTTTGATTGTAATGCAGTTTATTTGCTTATAGTGTAGACTATCCACTTCAGTTTGTGTACCCATGCCTTACTTTGTTTTAATATAGTCTAGTCTTTAAATGTAAGCCACTCTTTGACATTACTGGCCCTATCCCACACATTCCAAAGGGGAAAACATATTATTTGCTATCTATGTTTCTTTACTCTCCATTTAAAAAACAGATATATTTATTTGTGAGTACATTTTTCAACATTTTTATAGTAAAAAAAATAAAGGATCAGGGATGATATTCCATCTCTGCTTATACATACATTACAATAGTATTGTGTTATACTTGATGAGACATATCAATGCAGTATGTAGTAGCAAGCATCAATGGCTACTTTGCAAGTACCAGCAGCACCATTTTTTGTAGAAACAAAATTACTTGGTCAATCTTGAACACACCCTGTCAGGTTAAACTGAAATTCATAATACTAGCATGAACCTTTATTTTCCTCCATTCATATATAACTTTCAATAATATTTGTGTAACCACTGTCATGCATGCCAGTCTTGTAACTCAGATTTAATAAATACAATGTAAATAAAGATATTGTCATAATAGTTACGATTATTATCACTAGGTTTCGTGATATTGTCAACATTTGCCTGTATTACCTCACTATGTATGTGTGAATTAGTGTCTTTCTGTGACTATGCGTATGCACAATTATTTATATATGTCCAAACTCCAATCACTGAAATATTTACAGGCAAACTCTTGCTGTTAACTGTTAACATCAATTTTACTAGTCTCCTGCACCTGCCTGATAAATCACTTGGTATATACCACCACCTGGTGGACTGCTTGTCTCAAAGCATTTTAATTGGAAAGAGCTCTATCTTTGTCCTCCTTATCTGTCCATACTTGCAACAGCATTGTTTCTTTCAGTTATAACAATTCATTCAATAAATCAAATGCAAACACGAGCTACTCTATAGACACTTTATTGCTGTGTTTATTGTTTTACACTCAATGGAATGTTTAAACTGCGTGTTTGGTCGGCTGGTCCAAACACTCACCCTCCAAATATCTGTTACCAAACCAATATTTAAATAGCAAAAACAACTATAATGCAGTAATACAATATACATGACACTATAAAGTCTTAAGGTAAATTCATTCTCACTAACATATAGGCTATACCGGTCCATTTACAAAATGCTTCTTTATATATATTTATATATAAGATATAAAACAAGAGTAATGCACATTCTTCAGAAGGTAAAGAAAATGTGGTGTTTTTGTATATATGCAGATATATTTGTGTGTTAATTCTGTTTGGTGGCAACAAAACAACACCCAACACTTATTGTTACAAACTGCATACTGCATACAAATGAATAACACATTTGACAGCATTGTTCAGGAGATCTAATGGAGGAGAGATGAGATTGTAAAAGATCACCGCCCACATAGGAGTGTAGGAGACAGTGAAACGATGCTTAGCAGTACAAATGAAATGCCCGCTATATATTTCAATATATGCTGCAATGTAATTAATGAGTACTGGTTCGTATATATGCACAGTAAGTATGATTCAAATGTTCAGCCAAATTGTCCTCTTTTAATGCTAAATAGAAGCAGAACATTTTAAATCTCAAGCACCGGATCAATGCTTATTTTCATAAGAACGTAACACAGTCCATAGTCCATTTTAAAAGATACATTTGATAATAGTCTGCATTTTTCTTTTTGTCAACAAATCTCATTAAAAAAACAAACAAACAGAAAAACCACCAATGCCAACAAAACTCACTAACATCATATATCATTGTTATCGAAATTACTATTAAAACACATCAATGAGCCACACTGTTGACTGGGTGATATGGTTCTTTATTACCATAAACATGTGGCCACTGTAGTTTATTTGAAGTCATTGTCGTGCTGCCGTAAATACTCAGTAGAGCACCAAATGTGTATTAATCCACGGCATAAAATAGTCCCCAACAAATGCATCATTTACACCTGTTGGATTGATGTTTGCTAAAAGCTACAGTGTCCCGCTGTTTTAGGAAGTTATTTAGCCGTTTTAAAAACAAAAATAACAGTGTTTATTACGATTTGTAAATATTTATGTCTTTAGTAGGAATGAATGGGCTTGGGGCTGAGTGCCACAGTCAGGTTGACAGACTGGGAAGTACTGAGAGTCAAAGTAACGCATTGTGGATTTGAATATTTTCATGGGATACTGATTAATATTAATGATAAACTAGAATATCACCAGCCTTATCCTTTAAGAATGCTATCATATGTAGCTTAATTAAGTGGTTATATAGGCAGTTTGTATGAGATATTGCTGCATTGAACACTTATTCAAAGAGGTGAAAATATAAAGTGAAAATATTTTATATTAATATTTAAATAATCCTTTGTTGATGTGAAGAGATGTGGAAATCTTAACAATTCACACACCCACACTGTATATTTCATAGGAAGTTTGCTTCTTCAGAATGAAAAATTCTTACATATTCTTCACTTTGAAAGAAGCCTAAAAGCCAAATAACTGAACACACCTAAAACTGTTTGAACACAGATGGTGGTGTCTCGTTAACTATTTAATGAAGTATAACTACAGTTGTAAAGACTGGAGCGGTGAATGACTGTAGCTAGATTGATGGCCAACTAAAATGAGCCCACCAGCTTTATATACGAACTAAAGAGATCTCTTAATGTGCTTGATAGATCTCAGGCAGAGGAGAGAGAGAAGTACAGTTTGATTGTAGATTACATCATTCACTTAGCAAAAACAGTCCTTGTGGTATTGTTGCTTTTTATTTTCTTTTGTCTCACGAGATCCACATTTGTCTCACTTGATCCAGCCGAGGTTTTAGGCTTCATACACCCTGAGGAAGAAACAAATATTTATATTAATTTCTCAGAGATTTCAAACCTTTTTTAAATGCTCTCTTAAAGATCCAATTCTTAGGCTGCCTTCGCAAGTTAGGTGTTTCTGCAAGCAATATTCCTCCACGAGGTGTTTTCATAGAGATCAATGGTTTCTTGTATTTAATATGTTGGCCTTGTGGATGTAAGTGGAAGCACATAGGTTTAATCACCCTTTAACCCATTGAGTCCCTATGGAAATGTTCTTTCGTACACAAAATACTGAGTCTCTGCCTCCTCCACAAGGCTTTTGCCTGTGACTGACCCCTGATCTCTGAGGACCTTTGAGGAGAAATTTCAACAAAACAAATCAATAAAGCTTCACAGAGAAGCCACTGGACATGGTCTACAACTCAGTGATAACAGAGGTTGGTATGTAACAGGTTCAGATATGGTGAGTGTGATAGCAAACAAGCCAGATCAGTGACAGTTACATTTGGCTTTGTTGATTTGATTTGGGTTTTTTTACATTCTGAAAAACTTTAAAAAAACTGACATCGTAAAAAATGAGAGCGTAAAACATCACATGTCACATGAACATTTTCATTGAACAACACAAAATATCAAGTTCAGGTTTTGTTTTCAAAGCCACATTTTCTTTTCGATGACAAATGTAACTCATGGAACAACATTATCATTCATTTGGAGTCATGTGTCTGGCCATCTGATGAATGTAAGGCCAATTTTCACTGTGCTTTTAGCTTTGAGCTTTCAACCTCTGAGAAAACAACCATGTTGCTTATGACAAAGTTTAAATATTTTCTCTTGTCATCTCTGGCATTGCTTTGAAAACATTAGTCATTAAGGTTAGAGAAATAGATAATGTAAAGACAGATGGGAAACAAGAGGAGAGGCAACGATGTGTGACATACAACAGGTCCCTGGATGGAATCAAACCAGGGGCGTTGCAGCTACACCGTATGCATCTTAACCACTCAGCCACAAACAAAACCAACATGATAAAACTGTAGGGTATAAATAAAAATGCCAAGAATTAAAACTTGAGTGAAGCAAATCTATTGTCTGATTTTGTCCAGGAATTAAAGATGTCTTACCTGTGCTTGTCCTTCCAGATGCGGAACCATTTGACCAGATTCTTGGTGCTCTGAAGTTTGGGATGAAGACAATACTCCTGCCCTTTGAACCGAGCCACATTCTCCATCGTCACACTGAGAGCAGAGAAGAAGAGACAAAAAACACACCAAAAACAGAGATGTTAGAAGGTAAAAATATGTTATTAACAAAATATAAGTATAAAAAATCATAATCTTATGCACTCCCATGCCATTAGCTGTCTTCTAAACAAGCTTTACAGCTCCAAAAATAACATGCACTTAACATAATAATATGCACTAATTTCCTCCAATTAACAGGATAGCAGGGCAAAATGTCAAATATTCACTTACATCAATAGGGCACCAGAGTCTGCATGCTACTGTAGCATGACTTAGAGAAGAAAAAATTAAGCAATAAAGATTTGACATTTAGACTCATAGTGCGATAACATACTACGATACTAACTAGTTTAGTTAGGCTGTACAGTTTGTTTAAAGAAATACTCAACAATGTTATCTTCAACAGTTTGAGAGAAGGTTGGAATCAAATACAGAAGCGGACTTGTGGTATGTTTTTTGTATGAACTTCAATGCAGCTGAATGGAGTAAAAATACTGATTTGGGGGTATTTCAAGCTATCTGAAAGCCAATCTCAGTCATTTGAATACAGACTGGTGAGGTTGTAGCACATTTGACCTGTTTTTGCCCCAAGTTTTAGCTGCTTTTCCACACTGCCCTCAATAACATTTCCACAGTTAAATGTCCTCTCAATTCAAAAGATCAGCTTGCACAGGGCCGCCAGTTACTTGGCAATGGAGTAATATTATGGAGCTGCCACTAAAAAATGTGACATCTAAGCTCATTGAATCAGTTGGTCTATCTGTTCCCCTCTGCTTAAGGCAACGGTAGCATGTGGCATATTCAGGCCAAACAAGAGAAACGTGGGAAAAACACCCACTATGCCATGGGGCCTATCCATCCAGTGACACACTCAAAGGCTCACCAAACCATGAATGTTAAATGAGTTGAGTAGAAGAGAAAAGACTTGACTTTCAATACAAATGCTGCATTCAGTAGTTATAAGGATTAGATTAAAGATCTATTTTCCTGCCCATTCAGTTGTCACTTGGTTGGGCTATTGAGGTTTAGTTGGGCAGCTGTACGTGCTTTGTTATCAAAGAACTGTGCTTTGAGTGTGTTGGATAGTGAGAACATGAAAGTGCTTTTGTATGTGTGCATTCCAATGGACTCATGTCTGCAAGGCTGTAATAAAGGCACCCTGAATGTTTATCCATGGCTTCTCAGCAGAGGTGAATTTTAACCTAATTATTGTGTAAATTTCAGCTTCAGTTCCTCCTTATTATAATTCACCTGGGCAGCTGAAGGGCAGCCACTGGCTCTAACAGCTATTATGGTTATCAAAATGTTCCATAAACACAGGGGGAGGAAGGAAAGGCTGCGAGAGAGCTAAGACAAGACTGTAAAGGCAAAAGGAAAAAAGACATGTCAGTAATGAAGTGCACTAGAAGAAGAGAGGTTGCCCGAAAAACACAGAAAAGGAAACTGCTAAAGACAAAGGGCATCAATAATAAAAACTAATGAGTGACAAGAGTGATGGGAATAAAATGGTGATAAATGAATAAGATAAAGTGGAAAAAAGACTGAATGGAAAATGGAAAATGAGAAAGAAAATAAATAAGGAAAAAACAGGGACATTTCGGGGCTCCTAGCTTGTGTGTGTGTGTGTGTGTGTGTGTGTGTGTGTGTGTGTGTGTGTGGTTAGGAGTGGCCGCTCTGAATGCCAAAATGAGCACCAAAAGCCAAACAGCCACAACAAAGGCCAGAGGGGGACTCTCTCGCTCATTTCTCACCTACTCTCTTTCTTTCTGTGGCTTTCCGGAGCCCGCTGAGGCTCATTTTTCACTGGGCACCAGCGCCTGGTGGCCCCCATCTCGTGGTAATAGAGCAGCCTTAAATAATGGCTGTGCAGCGGGTAACACACACATAGGCCAGACATGTTTTTTGCATTCACACACCTACACACTTTATACCTTTATATAATTTTAGACACATACACTGATTAACACATGCTGTACACACATAATCATGCCCATTTTTCAACCTTCTGTACAGACAAGATTCAACCTTTATATCAGCCTTACTTTACAGGTTACTTTTACAGCCCATTACAAAACTATATCTGCAACTAATGATTTCTTTTCATTATCAATGAGTTTCATTTTTGATTTTTGTTTATTAACCGATAAATCATTTAATAATAAAATGTCAAAAATATTGTGAAAAATGTCCATTACAAGTTCCCAAAGCCCAAGGCGACATCTTCTAATTGCTTGTTTTTTACGGCCAACAATCCACAAAAAAATACTTTACATTAGAGTAGCTCCAACGTGCAGATTGTACAGCACCTTTGCTTCACATCTATCTTAAATGATAATTCCAAAATGTAATTGTTTCATTTTCTTTCAATGACAAATTGAATAATAGACTAATTG
The DNA here is from genome assembly GCA_036024295.1 of Nannoperca obscura. Lineage (NCBI taxonomy): Eukaryota > Metazoa > Chordata > Actinopteri > Centrarchiformes > Percichthyidae > Nannoperca > Nannoperca obscura. Next base: position 13,761 of record JAVQJL010012210.1, read on the forward strand.
TTTCTGCACTGACCAAACTCCATTTAAAAAGTGAAAATTATGTGGTGTTATTGTTACCCTCCATTAATATATCCATTAAACATATCAGTACAGGGAGAAATCAGAATGCAATTTTGCAATCATATTTTAATATATCTTTTTTTTGTTAATTGCATAAATATTTTAGATTTAAGGGTTTAAATGTCACCAGTGTTTTGTCAAAACATCTCATTATGAATTTCACACACATTTCTATCACTTAAGGAGACATTTCATTGACTTTCATTATTTCCCTGGAGACTTATATAAACCTTATAATAACCACCATATGTCATAACCTTATCCTTAAAGTTTTAACCCCCAAATTTAATGATTTACATTGAAGGGACTTGCATTTTTGTCACAATGTGACTGTGTAAGCAGATTTATGCCATATGTCGCAGCCACATTATCAGTTTCTCAGTGGTGCTGTTACACAAACTGTGTTCTCTGTGTGATATTGTAATCTGCCAGCAGGTGGCAGCAACGTTTGCACCTTGGACACAAAACGGACTCCAGGGAGGCTGACATAACGTCCCCATCTGTTGTCTCTTCATGTAACTTTGACTTGAAACTTCAAATGAATTCCACATGGTAAGCTCTCATTTCCAGCTACTTATTAGACTTCATCCTCAAGGGTTGACCAAAGATCATAGTAAAAAAAATATACCACATGCTGCATATATAATGTCAGTTTATTTACTTAACGCTGTCTGGGTATCTGAGCGCCACAGGCAGCTGTGAACGTGTTTGGACCTCTCTAGAAGGAGAGGCCAAGTAATCATCAGAGACATTAATGCTGCATTCCACAATGGCTCAAAATGAACATAATAGCTGTCTGTCAGCTAGATCTGTGATTTTATGGGCCAAAGGTCGGTTGGCAGGAAGAGAGTAGGTGGAAGGATCAAACTGACTATCATTCCCAAATCAAGCTCAGTGACACTGCAGTTTGGGATGTAACAACTCATTTTTAAAGAAAATAATGTAATAAAGATGCATAATATGTTATGCATACATTGCACACAACCTGACACAACAAGAGATGTTGTACATTGTTGTACAATAATCTTAACTGTATGATAACATAGCAATAATGCTTTCATTTATCATCAGATGTCTGGAAATTAAGCTTAATCCCTTATTAGATTGTCATATAGAAAATTCTGGAAAGTTTTGGAAAGTGGCGTTTCTTTTCTGCCCACCTTTCCAACTAATAAATAACTCCACGCTCCTGACAGCAGGGTGTAATTAAATCATCATGTATCTTCACACTGTAAATCCTTTTAAGTGCTTTAAGCACAGATGACAGGATGATTTGATAATACCTGTACAGCTGTCAAATATGCTTATGGTATTTTGGAGAACAGTCATGGCACAGTTACAGTTATATCTGTGTGTCCAGTAGGTACAACACTGTGATATTATAACTAATATTGCGTGCTGGTCCAATAAAAAAGGAGGGAAGGGAAGGCGAAGCAGAAGGAAAAAAAAACAGGTATATGAAAAGATAGGGAAAGCAAGAGGAGAGACAGAGCTGGGTAGAAAAAGGTCAGGGGATCAAGGAAACAACACAGGATGAGAAGGATGAAGAGGAAAGAATTAAGAAAAAGAGAGAGACTGAAAGAGAATAAAAGTCTCACTCACAATATCATCTTCTCTTGGCAGTACGGGTGTTTGGGTTTGATTTCCAGCTTCTGGACATCCTTGTATCTGATCTTCGGCCCTTTTCTGGTGCACCTGCACTTGTAGGCTGTTGAGAAATCAAATGCACACGTGTCAGACTGACTTTAATCATCAGACAGGAACATAATGAACTTGTAATGCCGGGGATTTAAACATAATGGAAACTGATCATGTGGAAAATGAATTGTGTGACAGATTATTATGGTGAGTCTCAGAGTTAATTCCAGCTATGAAACTGACACAAAAATTGAAGTGACAGAAAAGTTAATTCTTTGTGATTTGACAGCAAATTGGCTCCAAATCAGTCCGCAGTTTATCTTTAAATCAAACACTGACAAGGAGGGCTTTCTAGCGGCAATATTTGATTCTGGTAACTCACTGCTGAAACATCACGTGCTTTACAAGCACTGTTTCTTTCAGTCAACTCCTTGATACAATAATACACTTATACAAGAAAGTGCAAGAAAGTAAATGTATAACTCAAAGATGAATGAAAAGTAGTCGAAGTAGTAGTACTTTTTTCCTTCTCAATTTGCACCTAGTTCTTACCCTGCCCATCAGCAAAATTAGCAAATTCAGCAAATTGAATCAAATGCAGCTCAGATGATTTATGAATTTGCCAGAAAACCCACTTTTTTGAACCGCTAATGCAGTGCTGTAATCGGTGCTTCATGCAGTCATACTTCTTAAGAATCTTCACATTTATTCATTTCAGACCAACATCCTCTTGAGATCTAGTTGTTGTGACTTTGTGCTGCTGAATAAAAGCGTAGGAAATTAGTTTTGCTGGGTTGTATATTTGTGATGGGAAGGGGATGAGCTGTATGGTCCAAGGTTTCCTTCATCCATCACCTGCTATCTGTCCTAACCGCCGGCCACTAAATCTGTCAAAAGCCCCACGGTGGAGGCAGCACAGCACCAACACACTGGACAACAAAGGCCAATAAAAACGAGGAGACACTGAGGTTAATATATTCATATATACTGTGTCCTGGGGCTTTAGATGGGGAAATGGCTTCAACACCTCAGTATATTGGAAGAGATAGGGTCTCCTTCCTAAAGACTTGTTTACTTTAATCCTGCCATCTAGGTGACGACAATAATGAAACATTTGATCACATCAATGCAAGGCTTTAAATTCTTTCAGCTACATATGGTGAGCTTCACTTGTCTTGCCAGATACACAGTGGTGTTAAGAGAGCAAAAAGGCTCGTGAATGTTAACTTAAGACTCATGATGAGGTCAGACTTTCACACCAGAGTTGAATTCACCATAACACTCCAGTTCCACGAAGTTCTCAATGTTTCTAGATAAAATAAGGTTATCAACAAAGTGCTGAACTGAATTTGTGATCAGACTGTGAGTAAAATGCACGCAGCAGGTGGCATATTGGCAAGATATAAACATGCTGGCAAACACACCACTGTCACACTTGAACTAAGTTGTTGTTTTTACAACCTGTGCTGGAGATTTGAGAAGCTTTGCCACCAACTTCACTCGTGTTTTGAACAAACTCTGGATAGGAAGACAGATTTTGCACTTAATGCCCCGATTTGTCCCGTCATGCACTCATAACAAAATAAATGAGGCGTCAAAAAGCATATATGTCTCCACCTATTGTTTGTTATTCAGACCACAGCTTCAGTGCAAAACAACCCGTTTTCAAAAAGTACCACCGTAATACTAAAAATGAAGAAATAAAAAGGGATGTTTACCTTCTGCACTCAGGAAGTATAATGCCACCACTAACAAAAATAGCACTGCTGTGCACCGATGCATGTCTTCACGAGCGGAAAAATAAATAAATAAATATATATATATATATATATATATATATATATATATTTGTTTTCTTTTTTTAAACCCAACAAACTCCTCAAAATCCAAGCTCTCCAAAAACACAAAAACAAATCAACAAAAGTCTTTCGAGGTGCGAAAAATATCCACTTGCAGTGACTGTTGGATGACAACTAAATGAGCGCTGAGGGTTTTCTGCTTTTTTAGTCTCTTTCGAGCGCTGATTGCGCAACTGTCTTTGCGTCCTGAGCGCTTGGAAGAACCTCCAATCACTTAGGTCTCTCTCTCTCTCCCTCTCTCTCTCCCCCTCTTTCTCTCTCTCCCTCTCTTTCTCTCTCCCTCTCTCTCCCCCTCTCCCTCTCTTTCTCTCTCTCCCCCTCTCCCTCTCTTTCTCTCTCTCCCTCTCCCTCTCTCTCTCTCTCTCCCTCCCTCTCCCTCTCTCTCTCTCCCCCTCTCCCCCTCTCTCTCTCTCTCT
>JAVQJL010012229.1:0-20127 GCA_036024295.1 Nannoperca obscura
AACAATCAAGAACAGGAAATAAAGTAAATAACCACACAACCCAACACCGATTACAAAGTAAAACAGGAAGTGACCAGACAACAAGCAAAAACAGTCAACACAAGGTCCGGGACATAACATGGTCCACATGGGATCACTCATTTTCAAGCAGCACAGTAGCTATCTGTGACCAGTGTAACCCTCCATGTCTTTGTCTCCGTCCTCCAGGCAGTTCAGGGCACTGGCCTGGCGTTCATCGCCTTCACAGAGGCCATGACACATTTCCCTGCCAGTCCCTTTTGGTCTGTCATGTTCTTCTTCATGTTGATCAACTTGGGTCTGGGAAGCATGATTGGCACCATGACCGGCATCACCACACCCATTCTGGATGCTTTCAAGATCCGCAAAGAGATCCTGTGTGGTGAGCTAACTGTCTTAATTCTGATTATCAAACTCAAGCCTCTTGTACATGATGAAGTTAGAGTATTTGTCATTCTTACTAGATGTGTGTTCTCCTCCTTCTCAGTGGTTTGCTGTATCATAGCCTTCCTGTTAGGCCTGCTGTTTGTGCAGCGTTCAGGAAACTACTTTGTCGCCATGTTTGACGACTACTCAGCTGGTTTGCCTCTCACTGTGGTGGTGATCCTGGAGAACATCTCTGTAGCCTGGATCTACGGCACTAAGAGGTAACTCTACTGGATATGTAGACTGGAGTCATATCAGCTTGTGAAAGGAGCTCTGTGATCTCTTTCAAAGCTAACCATAAAGCTACTTATCACTAAAAATCTAAATAATTTTAGCCACCCTAACCGCACAATTTTAATTTGTCCAATATTTTGGTTTATGTCCAGATACCAGTGCAAAACCAATTACATTTCCATCACCCTCAGCTGTAGGCCTACTCTGTGTTTAGTGATAATTAGCAAATGTTAGCAAGCAATATAGAGCAGCTAACACACTGACTAAAATGGTGAACAGTACATTTCAGCATTGTTAATTCTGTCGTTGTGAGCCTGTTAGCATTCTTACATTAGCATTTAGCTCAAAGCAACACAATGCGAGTAGTGCAGCACACGATATTTACTGTCCACCATTTTATTTGAGCGTTTGAATGCTGAATGCAATTTATGCCCTATATAGTGCACTAAAATATTTCCCACAACACAAAAGTGCAGGGCACGTACACTTCTTTCTGCTAACAGTCCCACAATGCAATGCTTTACATTTTAAAGATGTAAAAATGGCAGCCATGTGATAAGGAGTAGTAAGTGAGTGAACAGGGAGGCTATTCTGGACACAGCCAGAACAGATTACAACAAACAATAGAGCTTTTTCACAGCAGACATTTCCCCTGTAAAAACAGTTGCAGCCCTTTTAAGGTATTCCAATTCCAGGACTCTGGTATTGTGAATGTTTACTGATTGGCATGGCAAACTGGGACACTGAAATGGAATTCTTTCCACTCTCTTTCCTTTGTTTGTTTGTTTCTTTTTTTCTTTCCCTGCCTCCCAGGTTCATGCAGGATCTGGAGGACATGCTTGGTTTCAGGCCGTACTCCTTTTATTACTACATGTGGAGGTATGTGTCACCAGCTATCCTGGTGGTGCTCATTGCCGCCACTGTCATCGAGATGGCCGTCAGTCCTGCAGGGTACAACGCCTGGGTGGAGGCTGAGGTCAGTGTTCAGTTTCTCTTGTGTGTTTACTGAAAGAAAGAAAGACAGTGGGAAAGGAGATAAACAAAGAGAGACAAAACCATCAGTCTTGCATGACTATTCTATAAATGCCATTCTCCACTTTCCCCTCTTTTTATACCTCATTGTTGTTGTCTTCATCGTCTTCCCTCTGCACTCCTTATTTGCCAGGGCGCAGAGCGTTTCCATAGCTACCCTCCCTGGGCTTTAGCCATGGCCTATTCTCTCATCGTGGTGGCCATGCTGCCTTTACCCCTCGTCTTCATCGCCCGCCACTTCAACCTGATCTCAGATGGCTCCAACAAGCTGTCCGTCTCCTACCGTAAAGGCATGATGAAGGACATCTCCAACCTCGAAGAGCAGGACGAGCAGCGCTTCATCCTCAACAAGAACCTCAGCGAGGCTCCATCCCCGATGCCCGCTCACCGCACTTACCTGGGCCCCGGCGGCACCCAGGAGATGACCAACACCAACTATGGCACCAGCACCAAGACGGGCTACCAGAACATCGGCTCGCCCGAGTCTGAACTATGATCCTCTGAGCTCGTATATCCTCCCGTCCAAAAAACACGGGCCCTGCTTGGAGAGAGGGAAAAATAGTAAGAAAGGGAGGAACAGAGGATGAAGGAGAGAAAATCCACTGCCGGATGTTGCAGCGTTTGTCACACCTTAACCCCCAGAGCTGAATCCCTCTATCCCTTCTTTTGTGCTCCATCGCTCTTGACCTGTGGTTCACCCCTTCTTCCCCGCTCGAGGGTTCGTGCTGCTAACTGCCTGTCAATCCAAGCTGTAATGACGGGATCATGGGAATATAAGTCCCACCAGATATGACCACCTTTTCCATCTGTCAGTGTATTGCAGGGGCCGAGAGAGAGGGACAGAGACGGGATCAGAGGGAGGAGAGATGCTTAGAAAGGTCCACTGAGGGCTTAGATTCAGGCTTTGTTTTGTAATAAGGTCTGGCAAAGGTTAAGGTGTGTGCAACGCTAAAATACTTTACGTTGTACTGAACCGCAATCCCATGTGTTCACCAGTTTGGAGAAGGTTATTTTCAAGACGGTTGGATGTTCCTAGATCTAAGAGATCCTCATCTTATTCTGGTTCAGTTGTAGAGGATTGTTATTTGTGGGGATAGGATGGAAGGAGACTCAGAAAAAAAAACAACGTATTAGAGCATTTCTCAGAAAAACAAAATGATTACAAATGCATTCAAAACAGTATGTAATAAGTGATTCTGATAGTGTAAACAGTGTTACAAGCACATTGCATCTTTACGTTTATCATGCATCAGCAATAATAATCAGTCAAAGTAGGGTCCTAATAAAACTGTGGATCTCCTTCTATCCCTACTTTCCCCACTGATGTAGAATACTGTACATATGTGTTGTGCAATAGTCTGAGATGTCACCGTAAATCGTGTATATGTATATACACCGCAGTTGTGTAAAGCTTTTCGCCTCTTCATTTCTTCTCCGTAAACACAGAAGCACCAACGCCTGCTATCGTTAGAGCATCTCTGAGCCTTAACACAAAGAGCAGCACTTTTCTTTTTAACAACCTTTCTCCTCGACAAACAAGGCTCTGGACTTGTTGCCAACCACACTGCACACGTCGTCTCTGTGCCGTTCTAGTCGCAGCTGGCCTAGACAAAGCTTTTCCATTTTAATCAATCATTTTAATCAAGCGTTTCCATTTTAATCAATGCCTTAGAAGGGCAGAGGTGGCAGTGCACGTGCAGATAAGTAGAGCGGCTTGTGTTTTATGAGCGGGGAGCTTCACGCTTGTCTGTCTGTGTTTAGAGAGGCAGGCCGAGAAGGAATTGGAAATGTGAGATGGGTCTTTGTGTACGTGCAGATGTGCATGCGCAAATGCGTGTGCGTAAGTGTGTTTTCTGCCGCTGAATGAGAGCTCCAGGTGACCCTGCCTCTTTAAAAATAGAGCTGCGTTACCCAGGGGAAGCCGTGGCAACGCACCATAGATACAGATCCTCTTCTGATGTGGAAGAGGAGGATAGAGGAGAGCGGACACCTTGCTTTGTCTGCTCCACCTGCACGACTGTTTGTTCAGCAATACAGAGATGAGACATTTTACTGTCAATGTCCTGCAAGAATATATCTCTAATGTCGTTACAGTGCATTGAGTAAGAGGTTCACTGCCATGCCAAACTGTGGATTTATCATACTTCATCCCTAAGAGGATGATGTTTGGGTTTTAATAGGTGTACATTCCTCAAATTGTGACCACTACGGACATCATTTCATGAGCATTACAACCTACATTTTGATGTTTTTTGTGAATTGAGATATGAAAACTGAAGCCTTTTTTTTCATTTTTAATGTGTAATCTTGTATAACAATGTATGTTTAGGGGTATAATGTGGAAAATGTACTGTGATATAAATGTTTGGAACAAGTGGTAATACACAGATTTAACCACTGGGTGTCTCTGCTGGCCAGCACCAATGATGCTTTGGTGGCCCCTCCCTGAGACAACACCAATACTTGAGACTGAACAGATGTAGTGTGAAGCACAGTCAGTCACATTGTTTGGTGCCTGAACAGCATCTCTGTCGTCTGTTTGCCTTATGCTTTTGTCCTTTTGTGTTCTTGATTATGTAGTGTAGTGTGTAGAACTTGGACCAATGTCTTGTCTGATTCACTCGAGCACTTTAATTAGGTGGAGACCCTGGAGTTGTTTAAGTACAGATTTGACAAAAGCTTTGTGGAGTTAAAACATTAATTACAAGAATGCTGTAACAGAATATGTATTGGATAGCAATATTTATATACAGAGAGAGAAATAGAGGGCTGTATGTCTATGAAAGGCATCTAGTTTCTTGTGTTAGTACACTAGACCTTTATGTACATTACATTTTTAGCATTTTAACAGGTGATAATGTGACATCTTATGACGTTAAAAGTGTGTTGATACATTGAATTTTGCCCAGTTATCATGCCAGTGTTGATGCTTCCATGCCATTGGCTGGCACTACTAGATCCTCCCTATTTTATGTGATGTAAGTGCTCACACATGGCTACGCTGTTGTCATATGTGGTCATGTGGCCTCTAACATGTCTCTTGCATCTGCTCAGGTTTCAGGCTACAGTACCTAGTACTTAGCAGTGCCTGCAGTTGCTGTAATTCAATGTGAGGTATATACTATTGTATACACTGAAGTGATGAATAATCTAATTCCCTACTGATAAACCCCTTTCATATGTATTTTTCCCCTCTTTCAAAGATTTGCTTGTGCTTTAACATTCTGTTGTCACATATTTTGTAATAATGATAATAATAAGAGGTTTAAGCAGAGAAAATCTGCATTAAAGGGAGTGAAGGGCAGTAATACAGCATTAAGTGGATGTCAACCACTTTATAAGCAAAACAACAGAAAAAAGGAATGTTCCCACATTGGTCTTCCCCTAAATCAGAAGAAAAATGTTTTTTCTCCATCTTAAATGCATTAAGATGTTTTACAAACAAACATGTAAACATGCTTTAAACGTCTTACGACAACAGATGTGTTCCGCTGCTGCAAAAACATACAGCTGTAATAACTGCTGTGATAAAGTACAAGAAACCGGTTAGCTTGCGACACAAATGGCACATAGCCTCAGATGGAGGCACTCACCTGTACTCACCCGCAGCTCTGGCTTAGAATAAAAGCACATTTAGTGAAGCACAGGAAAGTGGAGCACAAAAGAGTTTCATGTCTTAGTGAGCAATGAATTTCACCAGTCAATGAGATGAAAATCCTGAGTCAGTGTGGGTGAACTAGAGATGATGAAATGTAGTTAGTTATGGTCTGATTCCTGCATCCTCCCAGGGATCACTGAAAGATAAGGCTGCACACTGAAATACAATGCCACCTTCACAAGACCTTAAACTGTGCCATTCGTCTGTTTTGCATCTGTACTGCTACAGGTTAATCTGCACAATAAACACATGAGAAATGTCAGAGGTGACAAACCTAAGCTATTACTGATGGCAGAGACAGAGAGCACAATCAAAACACATGAGTTTATAAAGTCTTTTGGAAACAGCAATCTCACATTTAAAACCCTGTGGCTTATTTCAATGTACGATGCACAGTTGAGCACAGTTAAAATACTCTGCACAGTGGGGAAAAAACGTCTTCTCATGTTTGTTCAAATGTGCTCAGTAATAAGGTATTGGCATTTAGTATTGATATTTATTGTTGAAAGCTCCAGGGTCTCTTTGTCTTGTCCATGTGTCAGCTGTGTTGCATTATGCTACAAAGCAACATCTAGAGGTTAACTCGGTTAAGTCAGTGAGGTTAGCTCAACAAAAGTAGAGTAATAGTGTATTTATTTAACTGTGCAAATAGTCTTTATGTGACCAAACCCATAGGTATATTTATAGTATTTAAGACAATGTATTTAATCTGTACATATTGATGTACATTATGATACATTCACACTGAGTATCTATAGTAAGAGTGACAGGGTGTATACTTGCTGTAAATAATAATTGTATATTTGGAGATATTTTTTGATTTTTGTACGTAGGTAATGTTACTTTGGTGTCTGTTGGTTTCTGGTGTTAGTGTGTGGTTGTTCTCAATCAAAATAGCTGAGTGACTGTGACTGTGTGTTTGTGTGTGTGTGTGTGTGTGTGTGTGTGTGTGTGAGTGAGTGAGTGAGTGAGTGTGTGCGTGTATGTGTGTGTAAAGTAAAAGTATATGTAGGTTTTTGATGTTTAAGTGTGTGGGTTTTTTTCTCCTCTCTCAGTGTTGTGTGCTGCTGATCTAATCCAGTAGATAAAATCCTGTTGTTACAGTGAACTGGGACCACTAATGTAAGCAATCTCTTCTCTGTCTTTCTCACTGGAACTGCAAGTGGCTTCCAGCACAAAACTGGCAACGCAATCAAAAGGAAATGTTTGAGTACAACAACAAGCAGAAGCTTAAGTTTTTTTGGTTGAAGAGAGTGATGAACTGTTGAAACACGTTGGAGGGGACATGAAATAAAAAAAAAAATACTTTTACTAAACAGACCTTGTGGTGTGTCTCATTTATTCAGAAGTTTTGTTTGTACTGACATAACTTTACTGATACATTAAGTTTGTGATCTATAGATTTCAGTCACATAAAATATTCTGAGAACACTGTACGTGTTGCATGGTGTGTGCAGAACAAAGAAAAACAATATTTAAGATTAAAATTGTGATGCTGTTTGGTCTGGCCATGGCACAAAGAGCCAGAGGGAAATATAACATCTGAGGAAAAGTTATATCTTTCTGAACACATCATTGCTATAGATGGGATATTGTTTTGTTTTTTTTGTTTAAAAAAATGTGACATTGTGCCGCAGAATTGTGTAATTTGTTATAATCCTAAAATGTGTTGTACAGCAACAACATTTCTTAATTTGGTATAGCCATTATAATTACTGACTGAATAAGTTTCATTCCTACAGCGGAGAGTTACTTTAAATAAAGAGGTATGTGAGAAAGAGAGAAAGATGATGAATGATGATGAAAGAATGATGTCTGTAACACATTTTTGAAAGCATTTGTGTATAAAGGAAAAATAACTTTTTATTTATCTGCAATCAGCAATACCACAATGTAAAACATTATTTCAAGTTCTGCATTCAGACATTGCTGAAATAACTGCAGATTAGCAGTAAAAGTATTAATTCTTATTTTCAGAATGTTATTAAATAAAAATGTCATGGTTTCAGATCCTTCTCTACAGGTTGAGTAAATTATTTAACACCTTTTGAAAACGCGTCATCACGCTAAGGTATAACAGATCTTTTAAAGAGATCCTGAAAATGTTTATTAAGGAGATGAAACCTGATCAACATTTTTTATCATCTTGTGCTGAATGTAAAAATCAAATAGTAACTACTAGTTCTGATCTGTTTCTAAGCCCGTTCTCAATAATAAAGTCATAGTCAGTTGCTGTATTGGCATTCAATAACCAAAGAATATATTTTGTTAAATGCACTTTCAGCCCCCACAGCTCCTTCTTGACTTTCAAGAGTACTTAAATGATGTGGCTTCTTTAAATTGACTAAATTGCTTGTCGCCGTGACAGAGACAGTTTGGTCTGGTAGCCCACAGTGGTTTGCACCATGTGCAGTTTAGCCTACTAAAACCACCATGAGCTAAACTACATCAGAGCTGTGCAGCATGGATCCAGGTTCAGCCAGCTGTAATATCGCAGCACTGACACAAAGTGGGCCCTCTGCCAGAGTAAAGGCTGCACACACTCATATATCCATCACACCATAGACTTATTGTAGACTGTGGACAGGGATACAACACCTGCCTTTGGAGCTGCAAGGTCCATCACCGGCTAGCTCTGTAGTGCAGTCAAATGGTACAGATTTACATTAGGGTCACTCAACAGACACATTCATAAACATCATTGGCCACAATGCTTTAAAAAGATCATTGTTTCTGTTTCTAAGCACGTCTCCTATTGTTCTCATGTACTTAAGCATGAAATATCACCGGGATTAGTATTCCAGTCTAATTCTCTTCTGCTTTGTAGTGGATTTAATCAAATGCTCCTCCAGTCCCACAGGATCTTGGAGTCTACAGAGTGATGTTACTTTAATTGATATTGGACTGTATGCACTCAGAGTTCCAAAAAAAGCAGTGACTGATGCTGCGGCTGCTGCAGCTGCTACTGTTGTGTTGGTTTTGGCCACACAGATTGTGTGCGTAAATGTCAAGCTATTTGTTTCCCAGGCTGCGTCACACTTCCTCTCTTGACTCGGCTGTCCAGTGCACTTTGAAGAACATCTCGCTATTCTGTATCCTGTAAACAAATAATTTCCCGCCCCTGCAGAACAACACATGGGATACACAAATAGGCAGAGGTGACTTGACAATACACACACAGAGTGTATATGCACACGTATTAATGGGAATCCCACCTGCAGTTTCAGATGTTTATCTAAATCCAGCACACGCAGCCAAGAGGTCGCTTCCCATTTTCCCACTGCCCCGCCACCTGATTCAGGAAAAGACTGTGTCGGTGGACATTTTTCACACTTAGAGCGTCGTTTTCCTGGCAGATTGAGATTGCGTGGGCAGAGATCCGTCATATTTTTACATGGTTCTTTCTGCTGCTTTAAGCTTCCACAGCAGAGCCCAGATGGTCCTCTGTGAGGTCTGCTCAGAGGACTGACCCGACAGCCACGACAGCTCATTACAGTTTCATCAGCCAGTCTCAGACCGCAAACAACGCCGAGCTTCAACAGCGTTTCCAGTGAAGGAGGCCACATGTTACCCAGTGATTTCATGCTTTGGAGATGAATGTTTTTTTCTCACTTACTTTACCTTTCTAAAGACCTCGGCTCTCAGCTAGACATGTTCATTTTTAACATCAAAAGATGACAAGGCAGCAGGTTGGAGAGATGTGCACAGAAAAGTTAATTTAAATCCTTGGACTCAGTGGTGCTCAGTGTACAAAAACTGCAAAAGAAATTATGAATGGTAATGAAAAGCACCACGCTAAATTAAATTGCTCAATGGATTGCCATACAATTTTGTTGAATCGTGATTACTTCGGTGAACCCCTGACTTTTATAGTACCATCATCATGTCAGAATTGTAATTTTTTGTCCAGTACTTAGGTTGGACCAAATACCTGCAAAACTGATGACATTCCCATAGCATGCTAATGTGCTACACTTACATCGTTAACAGGGTAAACATTACATATGTTTAGAACAGCATGTTAGCATTCATTCTGATCATTTCAGCATGCTGTTGTTAGCATTTAGCTCAAAGCTGTGCCAAAGTATTCTTTTCTGACTCACAAAATTATTCACAAATACTAAACACATAACAATAAAAGCACATTTCACAAGTTCTAATGTTTGTAAAACATTGTTTGTAATTCATATCTGGTATTTATATTGTTTTAACTGATGCTTATTTCTTCCACATGGGACAGGATTTGTTCTCGCTGTATCTTCGTTGGTCTATCAGCAGGATATCTTTAAACATGTAAATGTCATTCAGTCACATTTAGTTACAATATACAGCAGGTTGTGGGCCAAGGAAACACTGAGCACATTCAAAACATTTCTACCTCCAGATTCATTCTTTATTGTCCTCTATAGAGGATATTTATTCTCAGTCTGTACATGAATAAATTCAAAAAATGTATTCAAAATATATAGTATAACCAAACAAGAACATTCCGTTACAGCGTTCACAGGCTATTTCAAGCAGTTACAGCTGAGCGCACAAAACGCTTCCCCAAGTGTGTTTTTTTGCAAATTGGTTTTCTGTATATGTGACCAGAGGGGAGGAGGGTGAAGCATGGGTTGAATGGGTGGCAGGGGTCATATGCTATGCTCAGGGCTGTGCAAGAGGTGACACAGAGCTTATACATACTGAACCATTCCTATGAAACACAAATAGAGATGTTGTTCTTGAGTGTAGTCTTGCAGGGCCAGAAAATCCATTTCAGTAACAGGACTGAAACCAGCTAGAGAATAAGTGAACCTTGATGGAGGCTTTACTGAGAGGCTGAAAACTGATGTTTAAATATATATTTGGCCAACTATTTCATTTCATGCAGCCATTTGCTAAAATCAAAAAAAGTTCATTTTATTTCTCATTAATGTCACTCAGCACCCCATCTTGACAGAAAAAAACAAATGTAGAAATCTTTGCAAATTTATTTTTAAAAAAAAGGTAAAATATCACATGATTATAAGTATTCAGACCATTTGCTCAGTATTGAGTAGAAGCACCCTTTTGAGCTCGTACAGCCATGAGTCTTCTTTGGAATGATGCAACAAGTTGTTCACACCTGGATTTGGGGATCCTCTGCCATTCTTCCTTGCAGATCCTCTCCAGTTCCGTCAGGTTTTATTTTAGCAAATGGCTGCAATAAAACAGAGTGAAAAATTTAAAGGGGTCTGAATAATTTCCGTACCCACTGTAAATACATTTGTTTATTGATAGATCAGGTTCATTTTTTAAATAATTGTTTTAAACATCAGGATAACATGATGTTATTGAATAAAGAAAGGAGACATAAAAAATGACATGGGTCTATATCTTAATAAAGTGCACACCACGATTGCTGTAGCCCTCAATCTCAAAGAGTTTTCTGGCAACAGGCATTTTGAGGCCTTGCTGTGCATCTGATACTTTTGACAGAGTTTTTACAAAGGCTCGAAGCCATCGACAACATTGAAAATATATACATATTCTCTTTATATGTATGTGATCAGTTTTGAAAGTACTTTTTAATACAGCACTACCTCTCCCAGATCCCCAAATTAGTCTGTTAGGATTTGTGTTATTGGAGTTATGGAGTTATTATGGAGCGTATGATCACTAGTGGTGGGCTACAAAAAGCTGATATGAATTAGATTCATAATGAGGCAACTGTCACGTTAAGGATCATAATCAGATTCTCTTACTCACATTAAGATTGCAATCATTGCAAGACTTAGTTAACAGAGTCGGTCTTACTCTTGTCACACAGCACTGCATTGTTCTTTTGGTCTTCTCAATCTGTGCACATGCCACAACAAACAGGATGAAATGTGGTTTGTTTTCATTAAACAAAGGAGTTGTATGGCTAGCTGTGGGCAACCTTAACAAAAGACATTACAGTAATTGTGCTTGCATCACAATGCTCCAAATTAAAAATGAATATCTAGTTCTGTATGAAGTGCAGGTGTTTGTTCATTGCTCCATAAAATCATCACTGTATCATAAACTCGAGATTAAAACACTCAAATGTTACTGCAAAGCATTTAAATGATTGAATAGAACTGACTTTTATGATTAGTAAAAGAAACACTTTAGTACCTGAAGTGTTTAAAATGTGACTTGTTACAGGGGTCCTTGCTCCAGCAAAGGTCTGCACCATTATGTTTAGATTGTTTAATTAGAATATCATCAACAATATCTGTGTGACCGACGCTTCACGCTCTCCTCTGCTTATTCACACACATCAATCACATCATTATGTTCTGAAAATGTGTAGAGTAGGTGGTGAGTGGTGGTGAGTGTCAGTTATTCCAGAGAGGGAAGAAAAAGGATTAGGGGCTAGGCTTAGTAGCCACTCATTTTAGGGATTCGGATTCAAGTAATGTGTTTTTCCGCAATAGAAATATAAGTAAATTATTTTTCTGATGATGTCTGGGAGTCTTTGTGTCAGGGCTGAGCCCTTAATCCCCAATTTAACTCCTGCTTACATCTTTTTCTTTTTCTTTGCCCATACAGCAAACTGCACTCAGCTAAGTTGTGTAACAGCCCACTGTTAGCTCATTATCTCATATTGTTAGCCCATTATCACAGCAGACAGCCTGGCAGTCATTAGCAGCCACACTGATAACTCAAACAGATAGGTCTAGCGAGCTGAGTGGAAGAGAGAAAAGACGGGGAGGTGGATGAAGATAATGAAGAGGAAAGAAAGAAAATAAGAAGCAAGCATGAACAGGAAGATTGCATCTTTTCTCTCTCCATCTGATACAGTAGGTGGGTTTTACTGACTAAATGCAAAATCACCAACTGTCATCCGTCTCTTTAGACTTTTAGTTATCTTTCTAATTAAGTAAATTAACTGAGTACAAGAATGAGCAATGTCGGAACATGAAGAGACCCTTAATGACCATGAAAATCCATCGCAGATGTAAGTTCACAGTGGCATCATGCTCTTTGCATTTTGCAGTGTATTATTTTTGTATTAAGATACTCCAAAGCTCAAAGCCATTGTTTTGTGAGACCTGCATGGGGTAGCCATAGTCAAGCGCTCCAAACCCAGTGAGGGTTATTTAAAAACAGTAGAGCCATGTTCAAAGTTGAAGGCGGTCAGTAATGAGAGTATTAAGTGCAGCCATAGTCATAACTCAGCAGCAGGGGTCTATCAAAGTACTAATTATAGCCTTAGCTCACAGTGGTTAGTGAGTGTTAAATGCCACAGCTGTATCCAAAGGCATGTTATAGTCCTAAAAGTAGTTCTGGGACCATAGGAAGTAATAACATAAAGCTGCTAGCATTAATGGCTAGGCATACCATGGTTTTTAATTATCTTTGGAACCTGTGAAATATTTGGATATGTCTAGTTGAGTATTCATCAGGTTATGAACTTTGACCAATCCCATTGCTATATGAAAACTAACAAAATCAAGTAATGTGGCATTCTGACCTACATGAGGAGATCTTGATAACTTTTACATAAAATCCAAAAATGGCAGGGCTGAGCTTTTCACTATAAACAGTTACTATAGTGCCTCCTAAGAACTAGCTCATGAGACAAGATAACAATATATGTATATATAAAGTTACTGGACTAATTGCAAAATAATGCATTGATGCTGAAGGAGTCTACAGCCATGCTAGCCTGTACTTAGGCACAGTGGTGCTTTGGCACTAACATGCTCACTATGAAAATATTAACATGCTGATGTATAGTAGGTATACTGTTTACTAGTACTAGTAGTTTATTAAGTACTCTTGGAGTTACATTGTTCATAACAAAAAGAAGGAGAGGAATCTAAAATTCATCCTTGTTTACATGCTGTTTGAACAACTGTGATAATCGCATTACTGCTGGACTTGAATTAGTTCTCTTGAGTAATAGATTGTTGAAATCTTACTCAGGGAAGGCTGCACCTTCCCTTATGAGAGGTGCTTCTATTATTGGTCAATGACAAATCCATCATTGTGTCTGTATCATAATGCAGTTCTGCCACACAGTTTATTGACGCTGTACTACGTAATTCCAGGGTATTGAAGTCCTCAGCATTCATCTCCCTGTTGCCATTTGAGGCCACCAACCTGTGAAATTGCTTGGTGGAACCATAAGAATAAAAAAAACTGGTATTGCGTGTTATATAATTAGGGCCCTATTATTTTTTTTCATCCCGATTCCACGTCACCATCTCAGAGTTGGTGCCTGTGATAGTCAGTATATAAGAAGAGAAGAGGAAGAGGGGAGACTCAGACTGGAAAGGGGAGAGAAATATTTGTGGAGAGAGGGTAGACTCATGCGGAGCCTTTTAATTTTGTGTCTTTCATCTTCAGCCTCAATGACATGATGTGTGTGCGTGCGTGTGTGTGCACATAGAAGAAATATGAGGAGTTTTTGGTAATACACAGCATGAGTCTGTGTCAGTGAAATATTTCCATGTCCGTGTGTTTGAGTGTTTGTGCTGCTACATGTGTGCATCTACAAACGCATACGAGCATATGATTCACCGTCTGCATATGAGCTTTCAATTTTCAGGGTAATCAGCTTATGTCTACGGAGGGTAGCGGAGCACAGGAGGTGAATATAATTTCTGTGTGCCTGTGTGTGTGTGTGTGTGTGTGTGTGTGTGTGTGTGTGTGTGTGTTCCTGTGTGTTTGCGAGTGCATGTACTTTCTTAGCATCACTTTTGATGTCAGCTCATGTCTCTGTGGAGCAGCAGAGCCACAGGAGGTAAGAGCCTGCTGAGAGGCTGAAGGCGGGGGACAGCAAAAGAGTCTTAGTTTTCTTTATCTGTCTCTCTCCCTCTATCCATCCCTCTCTTCTTTCCTCTCTGCCTCTCTTCATCTGAATCATCACTCTGCGCGTGGAAAGGCCTATAAGAATTACGTAGAAATTAAAAGTCAAGCGGGTGAAATGTAATAGAAGAGTGTGTGTGTTTGTGTTCGTGCGTGCGCAAACGTTTGTGCCTTATCATAGCAGCATAAGCTCATACACATGTAACAAGCACACACACACACACACACACACACACACATTTGCCTACACATAAACCTAGGTTGCTCTTACTCATTTGTCAAATTAAGTTGGAAATCGTGCCATGGAATTAAACAGGTAGAGAAAATTAAGTCCACCTTAATCAGCCTTGTGTCCGTCCAGCTAATTTCAAAGTATGTTCATTCACTTTTCTAATCTTTTGGCAGAGAAAGCAATGCGGTTTGCAGACCTGTTTCTTGTTCATCCCCATACGCCATACTCAGTTTTGTGGTCAGAGTGAAATACCGACCTAAAACATGACTTTGAGTGAAATTGCATTTAGAGCTGAAATCACCAACCCTTTGTTGCCTTCACTATTGTCTGAAATAATGTTTAAGCTACGGTAAATATGGCCGATTTGTTGTGGAAGTCTGTGTGGAAACCTGCTGTTTATGGATCAGCAGTCACAAAACGTAACATCAGCTGGCAAAGTGTGATTCTTCTGAGTTCATGGTAAATGCAAACATGCTGATCAACATTTCTTAATTGTAGGTATTGTAGTATGGAAGACTTTAAGGTTTGTGTTTTATGGATATATAATAATGCATAATGCAAAGTCGTTATTTTTCCAGCACAGTATCCCTAGAAATATGCAATATGTTGGACGATACTTCACCCCACAGTTTACGTTCAATACCAACACCCAGTGTCAAAACAGGAAGTAGTGTGCCCTATACTGTATGTAGTGAGGTATGGGTGTGGAGGTTGGGATGGTGGATGGGCATGTAGCCTGCATAGTCCTGCAATGAATGTTTGCCTTTTTATTAACCGTGATAAAGCCCTTTCCTTAATCTTAGCCAAGTGATTTAGTTGCCTAACCCTAACCCATACATTAACCATAATTTCTTTGCCATAACTACAAAATTGTCCAAACTATAAGTATACAGTTGCTGCCATGCAGAAATACTGCAGAGAAAAAATGTTTTTAACCAGTTGCATTGAACATAATCTGGGATTTTGCACAATCATCACCGTTTATTTTTTATTGGGAACCCATGGAACATGCCCTATTCACTTTTCAAAATCCCATTTTGTCCTCTCTACTTTTTTACATTTTAAATGACTCCTTAAAGTCTAAATCTCCATAAAGTCTAAATGAGACCTTAAGTTTAAATAGTGTCATCTCAATGTCCAGCCATTATAAACCAGCTGAAAGAAGATCTAGATCTAGATGTTACCATGCACTCACATCGATAACCTAAAAAGCAGCAGCCAGTCCTTCAAAATAATGGCAGCTGGAATTCGCCTCTTAGGCTACAAGCAGGCTTCCCTACCCATCTGGAGCTTGTTCCATGTAGCCTGACAAGAAGACACTACTCAGGGCTGAAAAGCAAATACCATGTCCTCCTCTTCTACAATGTTTTTGGGAAAAGTAATTTAGTTTGTTTTCATTTACAGTTGACAGTGTGTGATTTTAATACTCTAAAATTGGACATCAATCAAAGTTAAGACAGTAAAGGACATTGCTTTTGATGCAAGAATTGATTTTTGTTGAACAATGCAAATGCACATAGGGTGAAGCCAATGATAATACAGAAATGAACACAGGATTACTCATTCCTCTATTCATTTATCATGGAAGGCATGATGACCAATTCATCATAATGTCTACTCATAATGTGTACTGCCTACAGAGGAAAGAGCATTCACAAAGTGTCATTTTGTAAAACACATTTTTAACACCCGTTTTGCCCTCTCCCACTTGCATGTATCCCTCTCTCATTCTAACTCCCCTGCCCTGCTTTAAAAGTCTGTAACACAAGCCACTTTTAAAAAGCTTCTGTAATGAGAAACATTCTTTGCGGGTAAGGAAAAGGAGACATTAGATGCTCTGTCAGAGATGGAAATGTGTCTGTGTGATCACCGATCCCTCCGAGTGAGTAGCCCGGAGAAGCGCCGAAACTTAAGGACTCGTCATTCTCATGGTGAAGAAAATCTGTGATTCTGACTAAAGTTAGAACTGTGGAAGATAAAGCCATGGGGAATTGTCAGAAATTTTTCTGCAATAGGAGAGTGTCTTCATTAGTGCTTTTTACTCCCATCTTTTGCTCATATTAGAATAGGTCTCTGTTTTCTATCTCTTTATCTCTCTGTCTTCTGACCTACATCGTCCCGTTCATTCTCTCCTTTTGTTCCTCTGCCGAGTGGACATGTAGTGTGTTCTTTTGAAATAAATGAGTGACTGTCACCTGGTGAAATTAATAAAAAGATTAACAATACAATCTCAAACTGCTTAACGCTACAAGTCTCTCATGCACACATACATTTAGAAGCATAACAATATACCTACAGCGGAAGTGTACTCTGTGTACTCTCAACCATCCAGCCTCACCTTCCTCACTTGAATTACAGCTTATAAGAAGGTGATATGTTTGTGGAGGGTAAGCATTTACAAATTAAACAAGTCTGAATCACTGGGAAATGCTTGAAATGGCCAGCAGACATAGATGTTAAACTTAACAAGTAGCTTATGCCATTAGTGAGCAGCCCTCATAAATGATGGCTATATTGAATTAATCTTTTTAACAATGCCAACGGTCTTAAAAGCAGAACCGAGAGAAAGATAAAGAACTAACAAAGATAAATTAACCATTGAAACCATCCTTATGAACTCCTGCTGTGCCTGCACCATGACCCGAGGTCCTAGGCTGGTGAAAGAGCAAAGAAACTGTGGAGGGTGGGATGAGTCACCAGCAAGACGTCCTAAATCCTAATAAAGAATTCAAATATGAATTGAAACAAGTGTCAAACAAATGATTCTTTTGACAGAAACTTGGCTTTCAAGATGCCAGATTTAACAAAAGCTGAAATGGGAATGACAGAGGGTTTATTTTCAACAAGATTGTTTGAAGTGACAGAACTTCAGTCTCTGAACCTTTTTGGACCTAAATGTTTACCGTGATTGGCACAGTCTGAGTCTGACAGTCCCATAGCTGGTGCAGCTTGTCTAAACTGATCAAACATAATGAGGTTTTTGTAGTATTGTTGCAGAGTGAGATTTGTATATGCACCCTAAAAGGGAGAGGCGGGCAGTCATTTCAACTATTACACTTCCATTTTGAGTTCAAAATGAGAATAGGAAAAGTTCAGTCCTGGTTGATTAGGCAACGCCCATGGTTACTGGTGTTAACAGTGTGGTTTTAAGCTTTACAGCAAACTCTCCTTGAAAGGTTACTTCAGAAATACAGAAGAACAGAAGTGGTGTATCTGTTTAGATCACAGCCAAACAAACTCACATCGTTTTAAAGCAAAAAGTCAATAATTGGCCTTCTTCCATTTTGCCATAAGCAGCCTGTGATCTGATTTCATGCTGCACACAGTGTAAGTATCCATGCAACAGCAGGGCACTGTGAAAGAAGTTGGAGGTGTGCAGCCTGTCGTTTGTTTCCTGTGAATCTCTCACTTTAATGAAAATTGTAAGGATTCTAACTTTAAGACTCATTACACCAGTGGTTCTCAAACCCATCGGAAAAACATAAACTAAATCTCAAAAGCCTTCGCTAGCATCAGAACACTCTTTTTTGGCCATTGTCGTTAGCAGATTCATTCAATGTGAGCTGATTTCCTTGTTTTATGTCCCCCAGTTTGAGAACCACTGGATTTGGACCAATTTGTTCTGTTGACAGTTTACTAATAAAATCACTGTGTAATATAAAAGTATCCTGTTACCATGCATTGTTGAAATCAGTTGATCCTATTAAGATTATTTTTCTACAGCTGAAATCGAGTTAACAAATGCAAAATGGAAAAAAAAACCTTTTTTTCCAAATGGATTCAAACACTAGCCACACGGAAAAACAGTGTTGTATCCCTCGAGCAAGAGTGAATTATTTCATGAGCTGGTTTATCCACTGATACTGAAAAGTCTCAGCTCAGCTAAAGGTCACTTACCTTCAACTCACCCTACAGAGTTCACTGTCCTTGTTGTTTCCAGAATACCTCTCCATTCACCATTTCACCCTGATTTCTTTTTTTTTCACTGCCTCCAGGCAGATGGTTACTCGTATTTTTATGCAGGTACATGCCAATTGGTGTTCTTCAGAAGTTGTCGTTATGCGTGGGACATCTTACCTTTTAGTAAACCCTCAAGTCTGTCTATGACAATCAATATCCATGTTTGTGCTCCTTCTTTGATTGAGCTACAGCCTCGTCTCATTTGATGCAAGTCACGACACTTGCAAAAGAGATCAAGATAGGTCAATAAAGTCCAGCTGTCAGATACAGGAGTGGATCCTAGTATGATATGCTACCTGGATAACACTGAGCATCTGCATCTGTAAGCATATTTACTTTGATGTTAGTGGAAGGAAGTCATTTGAAACTAGACAATTTCCTGTACTATAAAGTACCTTGTGTGTTTATTTCAATGTTGTGACACAGTCTTGTTAGCTTTCTATTTTTAAATTAAAAAAAGGAATCTGCATCAGTACACAGCTGCGATTTCTTGCAGGTTGTGGAGGTAAGACCAAGCGGTACTCTCTCCAGGCTAAGAGCCCATCCTACTGATGAACACTCATCAGTAAGATTGCATTAAATACTGCAGCCTGATATAGCCAAAGCGCTTCTTCTATTTAGACAAGTGATTTTGTGGGGAGGAAGAAAGCAAGTGCATCATGTAGAAACAGAGGAGTAGGAAGAGGCAAAGACTGATGGGTGGAGAGAAAAGAAAGCGAATGAGAGACAACAATAGAACGGAAAGGGAGAGAATATTTAGAGAGAGTGGGGGTAGACAAACTTACTATGACGTCTGAGTGGTTTTCTGTTTATTCTCGTCCTGTTTCTGCTGTCACTGACAGAAAGAAATGGCTTGAGAGATGTTACAGTGATGAGAGGGAGGAAGAGAAAGTAAAAGGGAAAGAGAAAAATAAAGTGAAAAATCTGATGAGTTGTTCCTGAAATCTACTGCCATAATCTCTTCAAACACACATTGTATTCTCAACTTATCAGTATACGTGAGCAGCAGGAGCACCTAACCATGAAATACAAAAACCGATGGAATCACATGAAATATTCAGAGAGAAATGTTTGTTTTTGTGCAGGTGTGTCCCAGTGGCAAACAGTGTGTAGTTGACCTTTGTGCTTCTGTGCATTTCAGACCTATTTCTCCATCTTGCTCTTCTCCTGCCAGTATCTACTATATGCCAACCTATCCTTTCCATGTTTCCTCTTTCCACTCCTTTCTGTCTCTTGAGCTCAGCGCCCTCTTTACCATGCTTTTACCTTTCTTGTCTCTTCCCCGTCAACATGTTCATCTCTGTCACCCTTACACTTGACATACTCCTCTTCCTTTCTTGTTCCCTCCCACGGATTTTACCTCTCTTACCCTTTCCTCTTTTAATTTTCCTTTTCTTCTCCTCTTGCTTCTTGTCCATCATAATTTTTCTTCTCAGATTTTGCCCTGCTCTCCTCTCTTTTCTCCACTTTTGCTTTGTTCTTCTGTCAAGTCTCCCATCCACCTCCTTCATCAGCCACCTCTTCTCTCATCTCCTTTCTTGTCCTCTCAACTCCCCCAGGTCCGCCTTTTCTCTCTCCATCTAGTATGTAATATATTCCTTCTCTCCATCTCTTCTCTCAGAGTGAGGACCTTCCCAAAGGATTCAGCCTTACTGGGCAGGGACACCGTTCGAGCCCTGATGTACTACGCCTTAAAGGTCTGGAGTGACATCGCACCGCTTAACTTCCACGAGGTGGCAGGAAGTGATGCAGACATTCAAATCGA
>JAVQJL010012239.1:0-10174 GCA_036024295.1 Nannoperca obscura
ACAGGTGTGAAACTCTACAAGGAGCCGGAGGGCAGCGGGCGGGGGGGTGGGGGTGGTGGTGGTCGAGAGGGGGGTTAGGAAGAAGGAGGGGGGGGGGGTAGCTATGGCGATGACATGGAATGTTCAAGTCGCCCCTGGCAACGGTTCATTAGCTATTAGCCCTCACAGGCTGATGGGTCCTAAGCCCAGACCTGTCCCCCCGCTGCCTGTCACGGATCCCATGATCCTGGATGTCATCTGGAATGCCGGTGGGATCGGGGAGGGGGGGGGGGGGGCACCGGGACATTCCTGAAGGAAAAGGTGCGACGCCCGCCTGCAGGTCGCTCTGCAACAAGGACCTCTGGGTGCTGAAATGTCACGCGGTCAGTGTGTGAAATCCTCCAAACTCACGAGGGGAACTCCCAGAGCGACGCAGAATCCTGTTTACGAGGGAGTAGTGGCTGCTTTTAAGGCCTTGGAGGGGATATTTTCGGGTACACTTCACGAAACATTACGTACTCTTTTCGGGTCAAAAAGGACATTTTTAAAACAGGAAGTTCAACCTGAACAAGTCTGAATGCGATTTTCCCAAAGAGACGATATCAAATCCAGACTGCTGCAGTCCACAATGGAAAAAAAGCATTTAAGAAGCTGGAACTGGTGAATGTTTGGCATTTTTTACATAAAAAAAACGACTTTAACAAGAAATCCACCATGAAAATAGTTTCAGATTCATGTTGTTGGACCTCCCTTGAGTTGAAGAACGTTTCGAGGTATGGTTGGAAGGTCAGTGTGGCCTGTGAAGACATTTTTCTTCCAGATATTGTTTTGAAATATGCACTTAATAAGATTACACTGTGTACAAAATACTGCAAATACCTGCTCCTGCCACTACGTCGCCTGAATGGGGATAAATGTACTGTGTGTAGAAGTTATCGCTCCTCACTGACGTCACTGTTTAAAGAGTTTCAGGCACAAGAAAGACAAATATGAGGTCAACGTGTTAAAAAAAAGGCATTTGTAAACCTAGAAGTGGAGTTTAAAAGTAAGTTGCTTTTCCAAGATTTTGCAATCTGAGCTTCTGTGCAAACCATGTTCATCGTGCTCCTGCAGGCCCCAAGATGAGTGAAACACTGTGCCAGTCAAAGCTTTCTATCAGTTCATCTTCTGCCCTGCAGTAAGACCGAACGACCCCATCTCTGTCATTGCGTTTGGGCCCTCAGGGTTATCCAGTGTGTGCTCCTCGGTGTCGTTCGGTGTTTTAAGAGCATTCGGTGACCTTTTGTGTTCAAACGTCAGGGCCCCCAAGCAGTGAATCTTACAGCGATGTCAAACAGCTAATAAGGTTAAAAAGATTTGCGACAGCGAAGCACTCAGTCATTCGATGTGTCGGACGATGAGGCAGATGTGTAACATGTCACTTTGTACAGTTTGTAAAGTGAAGATCGCGAAACATTAATGGTTAAAGTGAAGTAAAGCCAGTCACACCTGTGGCAGAGAGTCATTTCACATGCTGAAGCAAAGAATCATTACTTGAAGCCAGTAAATGTCTTTTCTGCTGCCTAATTGATCCTCAGTGCTCTCTTTATCCACTGCTTTGTGTTTTTTTTATTTGAACGTCTTGTGGTTTTTGGGGCTGTTGGTCGGACAAAACGACACATTTCTGACATTTTATAGACAAAATGAAAGTAATCAGCAGGTGAATCGACGATGAAAATGATCACGAGTTGCAGTCCAAAACCAAAGAGCTTTAAGGGGAGAACGTTTGTCTTATTGTTTTGTTTTTTTACAGTAAATCAGTGACTGATCTTTTATTGAAGGAGATTTAAGCGTGAGTAGTTCAGCTTCACTCAGTGAATGTTGTCTAATGCACGCTGCGTGGAGCGCTGCGTTCATAGTCCCATGCAAACAAATGTTTGTTTTTCTGCACAGAAATAATGAATCCTCACCTCCTCCCCGTCCATCCGGCTCAAACACACACACACACACACACACATACACACACATTAGTGAGTGAGCAAGAGAGCTATTTTAGGAACAAGAGGATCCAGCTAAATAAATACGAGGGGCAACTGCACTCAGTTGACAAACACACTGACCCCAGTTACAGGACGTTGTGGTGACTAGCAGACAGCAGCGGGGGGGCGGGGGTCGTAGCTTCTATGATGTGGGGTTTTTGAAATAACGCAAATCAAGACGATAAGAGCGAATGCAAGATTAAGTCGGCATGCATTGCAGCGTCTGTTGGCACAATGATCATCTGTCCCCCCTCATTAGTGGCCGTTTGGGGCCACGGTGGGCAACAGGGAACGGAGCCAGAGGACTAGCTGAGGCCCTTCGCCCCGTAATGAATGGAGTTAAAGCTAAAAGCACGAGGCTCAGGGTGAAGCCGGAGGGAACCGTGCCAGGTAGTGCTAAGCTGCATGCACTTCAGTCAGGGTGATACAATGAACACTGTGCCGACCAACCTTTTAATACGTGGTTAAATAGATGTTTTCACGGCTACAAGACGACATGGTGTGAGCGTGTGCAGCTCTGAACATCAGAATAATAAAGCATGTGAATTTATCAAATGTGAAACACATTTCACATGCAAATATTTCCCATTTCATCATATTTCACAGGAGTCCACACGTCCCTTTCTTCTGTAAAGCGCCTCTGTGTTTGAAAGCTGCAATATAAAAACTTTCCATAAACAAAGATGCTATTTGTCAAGTGAAGCTGAATTTCAACAGTTTGATCCGACAGTGATTTAAAGGCGCCTGGCACAGAAACCGGATAACAAGAGCTCTTTGTTACATGTGACGTTGGTGCTACACCTGCCAGAAGTCGTCGTGCAGTTGATTCCACTCACACAGCCAGGTACGAGGGCTGAGCTAGCGCAGGAGAAACTGGGCCAGGGGCTTGCGTGTGAGGAGGGCGTCCTGCCAGCAGCGGGTCAAGACAGCCAGCTAAGGCTGCTTTATGGGTGCGTGCCAGAGGACGGAGTGACCCAGTCCCTGAAAATATCCCCTCCAAGGCCTTTAAAAGCAGCCACTACTCCCTTGTAAACAGGATTCTGCAACGCTCTGGGATTTCACACACTGCAAACACA
The DNA here is from genome assembly GCA_036024295.1 of Nannoperca obscura. NCBI lineage: Eukaryota > Metazoa > Chordata > Actinopteri > Centrarchiformes > Percichthyidae > Nannoperca > Nannoperca obscura. The sequence continues at coordinate 3,074 of JAVQJL010012239.1, forward strand.
AGTCGTGACAGATAAAAGAGCGACAGCAGATAAGAACTTAATAGGAGTTTTGCAGAGACAATCAATCACAAGCTTACATAAAAGTTGGATTTGTAGAAGAAAAGACTGACTGCTGCTCATCAGTCCTGTCACGGGTGATGAATAGTGCTGGTGGGGGTTCCACTGCAGGGCGTGGGTGATCACACTCACACTCACAGCCACAAAGCACGGTAAATTACACCTGACTGATGTGGTATTTACCCCTCTGGATAGGCCTAGAAGACAAATTGGGAAGTGTTTCCGATTTATGATGCTGATTAACAAAGTTACTCTGTGAGTACGAACCAGGAGATACGTGACCACGCGGCGATGCTCTTACACTCACAGAGAACCGACGTATGATATGGAAGTCAAAATATTTCCACAGATCATCATATAGTTTGTGTGAACTGTGTTGCACTAAAGTGATTCTAAATGTACTTTCTAATGTTGTATTATCAGAAACTGTGTGCGTGTCTACAAACCTGCAGAATGAACCGTTTTACTGTTTAATTTACATGATAATAATCTTATTTAACAGTAAAAAGAGTAAAAACAACAATAATCAGACACAAAGAAAGAATAAGTGCTAATAAATCTCTAAAAGTGACGTAAATAGTCAAATAATCAGGCATAAAGAGAGAACTACTGAGCAGCATTTCACAAGCAACAGCATATCTGTTGGTCAGCTCTGTAAAATGTGGTTTAAGGCATTAAAGCTACAAGTTATTGCGTACATAGACATTTCTGCTATTCCACAATAAGCTGTGGCACTTCCACAGCCAGAGGCGGTGTTTTCTTCAAAGGAGAGGCAGCATTAACTTTGCTTTGTGGCTTCAGTGAAGCTTTGACAAAAAGGGCAATCAAGACGAAACAGACGAGCATCACATCACCAAATGTCCAATAAAGAAGGTGCCCGGTGTCTCAAAGTCATAGGAAGCTCCGAGAGGAACGCAGGGAGGGGGGTGAGGTAGTTACCTGGCTGCCTGGATTACCTGGCTGGCACTGAGGAGGCAGCGAAGGAGGAGTGTGAGACAAAGAGGTGGAAAAACAGAGCGCAGGTTCCCTTAATTACAAGGACAGGCAGAGACACAGCGAGGCGGTAATAGCACACAGTAACGGACACATCTGACGTGCCAATAATAGTGTTGCTATCACAGCGCGACGTCAGTGAGCTCAACACAGCTACGGTAACCATGGATACACGGGCTAGGCTAAATACACCATTTAAAAGTGCTTTGGATTAGCTAAAACTGCTTCATAACAACAGCCTACTGGGAGCGCAATGTCTCATTTTCAGACGTTTTCTTGCTTTAAATTTAATTATTTAGTGTCCAGATTCTACAGGAATGACTTTCAGTTTGTTTTGAAATCGGGATAGTTTCAATTCCCGCTTTGCTTTGATGCTCCGCTCTTTCCCCCGCAACATCATTACTTTGGCATTAGACACCAACATCAGGCCTTTAATTCCTCTCTGCAATTATCACCTGCATGCCTGTGCAGAGGGAACACATCTTCTTTTGTTTGTCAGTTTACCGGGGGGGTCTAAACAGCCGCCCCTGTAGGGACGAGGTGTGTTTGACTTTCTAATTACCGTTAATGTTCTTTAATCAAGACGTTAATTACATACATTATTGATTGAGATATTGTTGAGGGTAGTAAAGCTGCAGGTGCAGATATCTGCCCATTTGGTAGCCGGCTGACAGCTGATGCAAACGTGTGCACAGCTCTAATATCCATTAGCACGGCAGCGTGAGCTGTAACTGTGACGCTCTGCTTCTTAATACTGCAGAGATGCTGACGTGTTTATACCTTTTGTTAAAGGTTAAAAAAGTGATCCTGTCTTTGGAGAAGCTGGAACCAACATTATTTCCATATGTTTGCTTTATGAGTGACCTTAATGATTGAAATGTTATGTTGATTGACTGTCAGCATCATATAACTTATTATTTATCAATTTATCAGCTGGTCTGTAGCTCCACTGAAATTAGTTTGAGATGTTGGTAACTGGGAAGATACGTACATTCGTTTATTATCGTCCCTCCATCGTATGTCATCCTTCTCGTCAGGTGAAGAACTCCACCCTGAATGAAAATGACCTTTAGATGTGCAGAACCTTGCGTAGTACCTGTATCTCTGAGCACATGTTATGCAATTTCCCCATTGAAGGACTTATAAAGGTTTTATTTAATCTTATCTTATACAATCTCTGTGGTGCTTTGGTCAAAAGAAGAGTGCGAGCGTCGCGTGGCTGTAGCTGCTGGCAGACGCTGCCTTCTGCAGATACTGGAAATGCCTTTCCAGTAGCTCAGTTTAAGTGCTCCACTTTGACGTGTTTATGAAGTTTGAGTTGGGCAAGCCTCCAAAATATCCTCCAAGTCATGCTTTGCATCCTTTCACCTTTCATCCCCTCCAACAAACTCTACTCGTGGTTAAAAGGCGTGAAAAGGCTGTTTCCTTTTTGCAGATGTGCAACATGATGATTGACATGATGTTTATCTCCGTGCAAATCATTGATCATTAATCTGCTTTTGTGACTTTATTTGTGTAAAAGCTAATTTGACATTGATAGTCAGGTGTGTCTAGATTCATGCGAGTCTTGGCGAGTACAAACTTATGATTTCTGCAGAACCAATAAATGCATCGTCAGTTTCAACACCCCACAACGCCCCCCTCCATCTGCAGAGCCACTTTTACACATCAGACCCCCCTCCTTCTCTTTTCACGAAGCACACGCTGTCATTTTGTCCCCCCGATTGGTCGAGGTGGACCCCGGAGGTCAGAGGTCGACCGAGCACAAAGGCAGCGGGGGCTCTCGGACGCGGCGGCAGCGGTGGCTTAACATTCCATCGCCCGCTCTCCAGATTTGTTGATCGTACTTTGTCTTCTGCTTTTCCGCCTCTCGTGAAAGGAGGACGAGCAAAAACAGTACAGATGGAGGGGCTGAACTATCTGTCTGCAGGCCCCGGGGGGGTGTGAAGGTCTTCAGGCCTGTCAGAGAGGCGCTGAGGTGCGGCAGCGTTTGGCTGCCTGGATGCTCGGTGGGAGTGCTGTCGAAGCTTGTTGGACGTGCACGGCCCCTCTCTTTAATGCCATCGCTCCCCTCGGGGCTGTTTGCACTTCAGAAGGATTACACCTCCAATCTACTTCTCCCCATTCGTTGGGTTTTTGTGTGGTTTGTCTCTCATTCTTCCTTTTCGTGCTTCATTTTGTTGATCTTGTCGCCGCTCGCTGCTCCTTTCTTTACTTTTCAGGAAACCCCCCAACGTCACCCCCTTTCACTCCCAAAGGTTTCTCCTCTCTGTGGTAGATTTGGACACATCTTGCAACTTGAAGCTGCACTAGTCAATATTTTTATATTAAAAACAGATAAAGTGGAGAATTATCACCTGGTTCTGCACTTCCCATCAGCTCTACAATGCGTTTTAGTGCCTTTCAGGTGAGGATTTGCTGCTTTGCTGTTGTGTAACATTTTTGAGTGATATCCTTTAGTTTGGGAGCGGTGGTCAGACAAAAAAAGTAATTTCAAGACGTTACATTTCCCTCTTGACAGGCATTTTCCAGCATTTTTTCAGACTAATCAGTGACGGAATTAACAGAAAAAAGAATCCAAATTAGTCACAAGGGGAAATTATTACTAGCTGCTATTAGTAGTGCTATTTTTAGCATTTGCTGTGTGTTAAATAATTTAGTGTCAACTGGAGAAGAAATACAAGCAACGTTTCACTGTTATAACTGACTACAGACAAGAGACTGTTGTTAGATTGTGTTTGGGCACTCTCTGGTCTTCCTGCTGTATTTGAACACAACTGAATTTGGGTTTCACTCACTCGTCTCCTCTGACTCCAGATTAGCTGTATTTGTGTACACTGCTGTGGGATTAAATAGCCGACAAGCCCTCTGAAATAGAGTTGGTGAGGGTATTTCCCATTAGATAAAAAAAGGAAAAGAAAAGGCTTTCATCCCACCTGCATTAGCAAAGATACACAAACACAGAGATGGGCTATATGGTTTTATGGGGATGGGGAAACATGCATGAATGCATGCAACCACCACACAGGTAGCAGAGTCTTAACTGTGGGCGTGGGAGAGGAACAGCAGGGGCTTTTCAGGTATGTTAAATCTGCTATATGTGGCTTTATAGGTTTCCTAATGCACTTGCGGTGTAAGTATGTCAGCCTTCCTCTGAGGAAACTACAGAGAGGCAAAAGAGGGAGGGGGAATGCAAAGAAAAAAGGTTTATGGCAAGAGAGTGAGCGGGAAAGAGGAGGGATACAACGAACCAGAAGAAGAAGCCATCTGCATCCTCCAGAGCCACGAGACATCAAACAGGCTCTTCACCTATCCCATTTCAAAACAGCGTCAGAACTTTTTCATTAGCCCACCTAATCTCACTTCCAAACATCCAGGAACACGGCGATACTTCAACGCGCATGAGCCCTGAAACATTTAACCTGAGGTAAAAAGTCACCAATCATGTTAAATTAGCTTTGACAGATCTCTAGACTACAATTATGTTGAGGGTTTCTTTCGCTCACACAGTAAACATTTAGATTTATAAGCCTTAAAGAGTGACATAATCGATTTGTATGTGTAGAGAATTTTTAACTATGAAACAAGACAAAAATGTTTGACTCTGGGCTTAAAACTCAAGTTAGCACAGGTTAGCTTACAGGTGCTTGAGAAAATGCACGTCTATACAATGAAATTTGACTTTGAGCTCTGCAGGCACATTTTCTTAAAACTAAATCTCCGCCCTGCAAAAAGGGAGCTAAAGAAATTAAAGAAAATCAAAAAATAAAATCTAGCGTGCAAGAAAGTGTTTATGCTCATTTCTTGTGAATGAGAGTGAAAGATTTAAATGATTTCAATCTTTGCAAACGATCAACGAAACAGAAAGAAAGAAAGAAAGAAAAGGGCTGCTGCTCGCAAGTGAACTGGTAAAGGATTACCCAACTTGTGAAAGCACTGAGGGCAAAAAGTGATATGGGGGTAATGATTGGTTGAGGGAGGGAGGGAGGGCAGAAGGGAAAGGAAGGAGGAAGAGGGGGACTCGGTGGAGTCGGGGAGGGTCCAGCAACCACAAATCAAGCAGTGATCAATCGCCTCACTTAGCGTTTCTGGAATGTTCCAGCCTATAGCACCTGCAGAGAGGGAGAGACAGCCTGACAAGTCCTGCCAAGCTCTGGAGGAATTCAACAGAAAGGGGGGGTGCAGGGAGGCAGAGCAGAGGGGGAGTAAACGATTGTCCCTGCACCGTTTTCAGCATCGCTCTTGCACCCAAACTGCCTCTGAAACCTCGAATACCAGCAATATTGAAGAGACGCAGATCAAGTTAAATTCCACTTCTACACAACAACAAACAACTACAGCAAATATTCAAACTACAAGAAAAGTATCTAGCAATGCTCACAAGTCTTATGTCTCGACTACACACCAGTGGTTTTTGATTTAGCCCTTCAACTGCGAATTTCATTTTAGTGTTTTGAAAAATGAATGAAATTAGCTGCTTCCAGCTTTCTAAATGAGGGGACTTGATGCTTGATGTGGGGGTTTGATGCATGCATGTGATACATGGTCGGATAAAACACGCTGTTTGAACATTTCACGTTGGGTTCCGGGAAATAATAATGCCCACTTTTCACTATTTTCTCATATTTGAAGGCAGAACTGATTCATTGATAAATTGTTTTACAGTATGAAAATGAATTAGCACCCTTTTGAAAGTGTTCTTCCCGTCATGCCTCCTCCCTTCTCCTCACCAGTCCTCCTCACCTGAGTGTGATGTTTTCTCTGTGCCAACATCTGTGTCGGCCCCTACAGACACTTTGGAGCAGCTCCTGAATATTATCTCTCTCTGAGATAATATGTGCACTGAAACATCATTAAAAACCATGGAGGTTGAGTTAAAATAATGCATAAATATAACAATCAGGCTAAAAAAAGTGATCTTGTTACAGCATGCATCTGGGTTTGATTGCTAATCATACAAATAAAGCTAGCTTGTCCAAATTATGCATATGTCTAAATTTACTGTAGGTTAATTTGGCTGATGAGCCTTTGTGCACTTAGCTCTTACCTCCTGGCAGCACTGCAGCGTGAAGCTTGACAAGGGTCAGTTATATTAGCCTGAAGATTGCTTTTAGCATCACAACCAACTTGCAGCAAAGTCACAAGCTAGCAAGCTACTACTCCTAGCCGCTACCAAAGCTAGCTTCTTCTAGATGTGCTAACTATACAGGAAACAATAGCAGGCAGATAGCTTCTAGCTAGCTACCAAGCTAAATACTAAATTCAACTGTTTTTGTCCAAAACAGCAAACTAATAAACCATAGCTTTCTATTTTTGTTGCAACAGTTAGAAGTTTGGAAACACCTTTCCAAAGTCCTTTTTGATCATGACACAACATCCTTTTTGACATTTTTGTTGAACGTATCTACAAAACAGTTAGCAGCAACATTTGGCACGTTTCCCCTCCGTGGCAACTAAAGATGAACCTTTTTATGGTATATTACATATATGCATATACATTACAGTATTCCAATGGGAACTGCTGCTAAATGCTAATGCTATTTGGTTGCATGGTAACGCTAATGTGTGCATGTAACTCCTAGTTTACACTTCCACCTAATTCGAGAGCGTGGTCTGGAAGTTTATACAGCACATATCAAGATACATACACTTCTCTAGAACATTTTCTATAAACCCTCGTGTTGTTCGCACACAGAGAGTCGTAAACAAAGATTTATGTCTGTCAATTACAAACATACCTCAACCAAACATTACCTGGTGCTCAGGCTACACTGTGTTATCTAGGAAGTGTGTGTGTGTGTGTGTGTGTTATCTGATGGCACTGATAACAGCTAATACAGAGTGTTTTACATGCTGCCAGCGTCCAGAAAGAAAACTAACTTTTGATTCAGGGCTGGACCACACCAATACCCACCCAGTGACACGGTTACCAAGGTATCAACAGCCCAGACCACCCAATGAACACATCTGTCAGTCACCCCCCCCCCCCGCCCGCGCCCCCCCCCACACCCCCCCCCACCACCCCCCCCCGCCCCGCGGGGGGCGAAGGCG
>JAVQJL010012241.1:0-13307 GCA_036024295.1 Nannoperca obscura
GAGCATGTGTGTGCGTGAGTGATTCGGTGTGGCAGTGGATGGCAGGAAGCATACGGTTCCCCGCGAGCAGAGAGCAGTGTCACAGAGAGTGGAGCTAACACACACACACACACACACACACACACACACTTACTTAAAGACTGGCACACAGTCATAGGGACAGAAACACACACACACTTAAATACTGGCACACAGACATAGAGGCACACACACAGAGAGAGAAACACACAAACCTGAGACACAAATACACAATAAACAAAAACACACACATCAGACGTATTCATTCATGAGGGAAGACAGCTGATAAACACACTGACACACACACACACACCTGCCTAACACTCAGCTGCATACAAACAAACATGCTCGTTCACACACACATTAATGCTTATTTAACACGGTAAGATGAGAAATGAACACACACTTGTGCAAATAAAACACTTTCCACACATTAACGCAAACTTTAGGAATGTATTATTCAACAAGCCCCTCATCATAAAGACTTTTGGGAGCGTTGGTTTGAATTGATTTGACATTGAACAGAAGGAGCTGCACTACACTCAGCCACCGTTGGCTGTTCTCTTTTCATTTGGAAAAGTCTAACAACAAAAGCACTCTAAACCTTTTACATTAGCTACTAAAGGCAGCGTAAAGCATTTGGCCTCAGACCTTCTATAATGTTCTATAACGTCTTAACTCTTCAGTCTGTTTTGATGCGGTGGACACAGAAGCATCAGGCGCCTTCATCATTAAATAAGTGAACGGGAAAATATAGAAATGGTAAAATCTATATTGTAATATGTTTCCGAGCGATTGAAGTGTATTCCAGCCATCCGTCAGTATCAAGCAGCCAAGAACATCTTAATTTCTGTGTGTGTGTGGGGGGGGGGGGGTTCAATCAGCATGTATGTGTAAATATTTTTTAAAGCAATGTGAAGACTAATATGCTGGTTCTGTTCATATTTAGGATATGATGTTTACACAGGAAGAAACCTGGTTTTCTCTTATGAATCTTGAATTCTTGAAAGAAACGTGTTTTACAACATTTGAACATCACATCAGAACAGAACAACAGGGCTGATATAGGCACCTGTGTGTGTGTGAGGGTTCGAGGAAATTACCAAAAGTAGTTACTTGCCCATTAAAGGGTTAATAGAGATCCGAAGTGAAACCGGTTCTGTTCCAGAAGTAAGAAAACCTCATATATATTTGATATATATAACACTAAGGTGAAACCCCACCTTGGACCGGAGCCGTTCTCAGCTGTGTGCCGTGTGGCTGCTTTATATGTCCTCCACAGTTGAGCATGAACACAGTTTGCTTTGCCACTTTTACCGCTCTGCTATATTTAGCTTCTCCTTCTAATGATGGAAGATGAGAGCAGCAACAAAATGTATCCTCTGCATTGCCCCTCTCAGACTTTCCCTTCCTATTCAAGCATGTAGACTGTAATCACACTGTTAATCATCGAATGTTCTGCTTTAGTGACCTGCCACAGCTCAAGTTTAGTAGAGGATGCACATGGGGAGGCACAGCAGGACCTTGGTACCAAGGAAATAACTTTAATAGAAGATGGCTGTCTGTTGAAGCCTCATATTGGCTTTTTTGTTCCCCATCATTTACACTGAAATTGCTTCCAGAAGGGTTCTTTTTGCAGCCACAGTGGGCCGGAGGAATCAATAATCAATAATGCATTCAATATTGTTATTGTACAGACTTCAATGAATGTGAATATATCCAGATGCCAATACCCAGAATATGTTGACAAATATATAACATATAACACATTATAACATAACCATGCTTATTTACATACTCTCTCTCCTCCTCTCTCTCTGTCTAATTACACTCACACACACTCACACACGCAGATTAGTGTGTGTGTGTGTGTGTGTGTGTGTGTGTGTGCACATGTTTGTGAGTATGTGAATGCCATATGGTTGTATATTATATTAAGTGTGTACATTTGTACAAATGTATGTTTTATTGCTCCTTCGTGTGTGTGTGTGTGTGTGTGTGTGTGTGTGTGAGTGGGTGTGTGTTGTGCTCGTGCCTCTGCATTAATCTGTGTATTTTGTGGGCTTTTATTTCGGTGTCTGCCGGTTTGTGCCTGTGCTCTGTTTGTGTGTGTGTCTATTGTGCAGCGACACATTTGAATCCTGGGACCTCCAACATCCACCTGTCTGCATGTTGACCTTCCACCCTCTGCTGTGTGCGTCTCTCTTGACCTCTGCTTCTCCCACAATGCCTCTCGGCTCTTGCCTACACCCTGAGCTCATTGCTTATGCACAGTTACCTGGTAACAGACAGCTACTGTTGCCATGGCATTACCGGGGCACCCAGGTGTCCAAATAGCTGTCTGAATGACGGATGATTGGCTGCAATGTTTGGCTCTCTTATATTTCTCTCTCTCTCGCTCTCTCTCTCTTTAACACACACACACATACACACACACAGATGCATATAAACATGATCTGAGTCCCAGTGATGGGGAGTCACAGACAAACAGAGAGAGAGAGAGAGAGAGAGTCCCATCCTCACACTCAGGGGCATGATGATTGGCTGTCAGGAGAACATGACCCTGATTTGGGCCTGCGGGACTTAAAGTTGTAGCGTGAAGTGTGTTTGAAGTGCCTTGAAGTGACGTGTGTGTGTGTGTGTGTGTGTGTGTGTGTGTGTGCAGGAGTGAGTGAACTGTGCTGTGAAGTAGGTTGAATATTAAAAGTGCTCCCTTGGCTTCAGACCTGGGCAAAATAGCACTTGAATATATTACAAGCGCTTGAAATAACCCGGGGAGCGCTTGATGTAACTGATCCCTTCTCCGCTCTCCAGGCCATTCCAAGTTTCTGGCGAGGCTGAAATTGAGCACACCCCACGTCCATGAAATATTACAACTCACTTTTGCTTTCTCACGTTTGGGTGCAGGTATTACCCCAATAGCTTAACCTCAGCCGGCTGGTGCTGAGTGCCAAATGAACTCCCAGCGTTCTTTCTCGCTCATGCCAGGGTGAAAAGCCAAAGAGGAGTGGATGAATGTTCTTTTGGCAAACGCAGAATGATATACTCAGTGTGTCTCCGGTCTCATCTCTTCATTATCAGCTTGGCATGGAGGAGAAATGACTGTAAAGGACAAAGTGTTGAGTAGGGCTCTGTTTTAAGCATCCGCCTTTTCAAGCATCTCAGTGCAGTTATTTAATTGATACCAGAGTTGAAATGACAGCTTTTGTGCCAACTCAAACAAGCCTAACTAGAGTTTGAACTAGCCCTGTGCACATTCGCAGTATGAATATAGAAACCATCAAGCTGAAGAGGTAAGAGTGTGTAAGAGCGCAACAGGAACACATTTGAAACACAACCTTTAAGGTTTGGATGAACTTGTTATCTAACAGTTGTTTATTCACATGTCCAACACACATGAAACTTTAGCATTCACTCTGCCGTTGTATTTGTGTCCACAAGTCCAATATTCCCCCTCCCTTTAGCTCCACCAGCTGCTGACTCTGTCTGCCTGTCGTCTGGTGCTGAGCAGGTATCAATGCTCAGACAATGAGCTGAAAGATGATAAAACGGGAACTTCAGAGTCGCTAGATCATTTTCTGTGCGTTTGTTGCTACGAACGACTTTCTACATACAAGTAGTCATGTGATCCCTTGTTAAAATAAAGGGATTGATTACAGATGCTCTAAGACAGATTTTGTATTATTGGATTTCTTGTAGAGGGGCCAAAACATTGCCTTCATTATTCCAGTTGATTTGGTGTTTAAAATGCTTTGCATTGAGTTAAATTACCACAGGTTATTGGTGCACAGCAGACCCGGACCAGGTATCATCCCACCACAGGAGCGCTGGTTGGTCTCTCTGGCTCTTGGCTAAACATAATTATGATGCCGTGCGTATTCTTCGGTGTGCAGCGAGAGTGGTTGGGGAAAGAGTGGCCCACAGCTCATTGTTGGCCCTGGAAAACCTTGCAAGTTAATCTAACCATGAGTGTGCTGTAAGTGGTATCACTTAGAATGCCTTAAGTCTTCAAATGTGTTATTCCCAGTACAAGAAGTGCACAGGTTTGATACCGCGTGGTACTGTGGCCTAACGCCTTTTAAACGACTGAAGTTCCACCTCAAAGAAACTCTGTTGTTGGTTTTAACGGTTTCCGCTCCAGACTGACCACGTCCTCAGTTCTTGGTCCCGCTGAAAAGCCTCCTCTGAAGCACCTTGCCCCCCCACCCCACCCCTAAGTGATTTGATGTAATTTGACAAGGTAGGCGACAGATCCTTTAAGAGAGGGGACAACTGGAAACATCAGCTCCAGTGTGAGCGGGGGGGGGGGAACAGAAGACTGAGGAGAGGAGGAACATTCTCCTCCTTTTCTCTCTTCTTGCACTTCTTCTGTTCCTCTTTATGCCGCCGTTGTTTTCTTTCCTCATTTGTGTTTCCAGCCTTTTCTTTGCCTCCAGTCTCTCTCTCTCTGTCTCTCTCTCTTTCTCTCTCTCTCTCCCTCTCCCTCTCTCTCTCTCTCTCTCTCTCTCTCCCCCTCTCTCTCTCTCTCCCTCTCCCTCTCTCTCTTTCTCTCTCTCTCTCTCTCTGAGTGTGACCTAGTTTGATCCTGAATGGTTTGGGGGCTGTCTGTCTCCGAGATAAACTCATTTGCAATGGATCATTTAGAGAGCAATGCCATTTCACTTCACCCCTCCACCACCACCACCACCACCCTGGATGTTATTTAGGGAAGCAAGCAACTGTGTGTGTGTGTGTGTGTGTGTGTGTGTGTGTGTTTGTGCATTTGTGTGTTCTTTAATCTGTTAAGTGGGTAGAGACATATGGGGAGAAAGAACAGGGGGAAAGCTCCAACACAGAGCTGTCAGAAAATGAAAGGGGATCTCTGGCTTCAGATAAGGTTGTGAAGTGTTGCATACCCAAAGATATCTGTCACACAAACACAGAGAGCACTGATAGGCAGATTTATTCAAAAAGGTCACGCTGCACTGGAGCTTGTGTGTGTGTATGTGTGTGTGTGTGTGTGTGTGTGTGTGTGTGTGTGTGTGTGTGTGTGTGTGTGTGTGTGTGTGTGGACCTGCTTCCCTGTTATTGACACACGTAGGTGATGTCATGTATGTTTGGTTTCTCAGCGGGCCGCCGTCACGTACTGTAACCAGAAAGCCGTGGGTTGTGTGGCTCTTGTCTGGGTCTCAGAAGATTAATTGCACTGAGTGCCCAGTGATGGAGGTGCTTTGAAATTATTTATGATTCTTCCTCTGTCCCACTTGTTCTCTTCAGCCAAATCATCATCCACTGCGTCCTCAATTGGAAATCCTCATTTTTTTGTTTTAAAATTGCTCTTCAAACATTAAAAGAAAAAATTCAACCCCTCTTACACGTACTTGGACAAAGTTGCACAGGATATCTTCATTCAGCCCTGGAGAGTTTGTCTGTAGGTCGATCAATGCAGCCTTAGGAAGGGAGTGAAACCAAAATCCTGACATTTAGCATTGATGTTTAAGAGATCATTAAAACAATTTCTGTTACAAAACTCCTTTGTACGGTTCCAGCACTCGATGCAACGTCATGTCCTCCACAGAGAGAAGAAACATGGATCCTGAAACACTTGCTGCATCACTAGCAGCTGTTTCAACCTGTGATAAAGTAATTTACTGTACATATTTTCTCGTCAAACACATCATGAGGGACACAAAACAAGCACCTTAACTGAATCTGAGAAAAGCTCCACAAAAGCTTAACACAACAAAGACGGACCCTTTTCAGCTTCGGCCCCTCTACAGACTGATACACAGCAAAAACAAATGACTTTTCAAATGTTTGACCTTGAAAACGTATTTCTTTACAGAAGTAGCTGCCAGTAGGTTTGGTAAGAGCACTTGCTCCCAGTGCTGTTTCTCTTGTTTTAGGAACAAACAAGGCAGAAAGCAGATTGCTGCACTAAACTGAAATTCTTGAAATAACTTAATTAAAGTCTAAGCTAGCATTTGTTTGTGGTGTACTTGGAGGTGGCTGTACGTGCAGGCATACATAGCTCCTCTCATGTCGTATTTGTCCAGAGTTACTGACATTAAGACTTTATGAAATGAAAATTCATTCTCTAAATTGACTCATTTTTGATAAATCATGTTATCTACGGCTACAATTTTACTCAATTTACCCAGTTTGTTGACTTACACTGCAGCAAAAGTTGCATGTTAATATTCAGAGCCACGATGTTCCCTGTGGTGGACCTGTGCACTGAAGAGGCTTTGCGATGATAAACATAAAATCAGCTTTAATGTGCAACACGCAATTCAATTATTATATGTTCATAGAGCTCTCTCTTTCAGACGTTTCTCCCACTCACCTTTCTCCTCTCTTCTCTCTCGCTCTCTCACTCTGCAGCTCTCGCCCCTCTTTTCTGAAGTGCCTTGCTGAAGGGAATAAAGAAGCTTTTAGCCTCTAAGATTATAATCATTCCTTTTTTATTCATCATAATTGCTCGCTGATTGCAGTAATTTCTGTGCACTCGTAATTTTAGTGGTCTTTTAAGCGCTTGGTGGCTGCACGCCGCTCGCTGTATTTATGGATTTGTGTTATGTGTGTGTTTGTGATTGTCTGTGGGTCCTTTCAGAGACAGTAAATGCGAGAGGGTGCACTAATGTCGCACTGGGAAAAATAGGCGTTTTTGTAAAGGAAGGACAAAACAACGGGCATTTTTCATGTTGGTACAGCAGCAGAGAGCAAGTGAGCAACAGACTGCCATGGAAGGCGACAGAGTGGCTGCGAAAAGGAAGAGGAAAAAACAACAAAGTGATTGAGAGAGTGTGTCTTAACTGGAGGCGTTCAGAAGTACAGAGGGCAGCAGTCTGATGAAGGGCTGAAGGACGAACATGAGAGGGATGAGAGAAGAGAGAGAGGAACCACGCAGCAAAGGGGGGTGATGGGAGAGAGAGAGAGAGAGAAATATCAGGAAGGTTGCAGAGAGAGTGCAAAATAAGAAAATAAAACAGAGAAAGAGAGGAGGTGAAAGAAGGATTGTGAGGAACTGAGAGAGAGAGCGAGAGGCAGTTGTTCCAGTGTCACTCATGGCCTCCCTCGGGAGTGTTTAGACCTTTAAAATCTCTTCCTCGTTCCCGCAGGCCACTTACACTCCTATCACCCCCTGCTCCTCCTCATCCCTGCTCCCCCGCCTCCCCTCCCTCGTTTATCGCTCCTCACCCCCCCTTCCTTGAACCCAAACCCTGCTCTGTTTGCTCTCCTCCGTCACTGCCTCACCTTCACGCTCCTCTCTGTTTTCCTTCCTCTCTTGCTTCCGTCCCCATCGGCTTTCAGATCCTCGCATTATTTTCTCGTCTTCCCTCCAACACACAATCTGCTATTTATAAATTAACTGTATGCGAGTCGTTTGGGGAGAGAAACAGGCTGAATGAAAGGAAGTGTGTGTGTGTGTGTGTGTGGCAGCTGAATCTCGTTCAGATCCTGTCTTACTGCATTACAGCTTCGTGTCTTGTTCCATTTCAGGCACGTAGCAGCGGTGGTCTATAGCAAAACTATTCTTTAAGCTCACAGAGGTCTTGAGAATTTTTTGTCAAAATACATTTGGTTAACCCGACCTTAAAGTCAGAGGCAGCCATTCAATCAGCCGTAAGTTTAGAAACGCTCACTTCTCAGAATGGCATTTTATGGATGGGTGAACAGCAGCAGCAGCCTCAATCTTCACTTCCCTCGAGCATCATTTCACTGGTTATTGTTATGATTACAGTCCATTGTGTCCTCCACATTTTCTAAAAGACTTCTCGGGGTTCTTTACTGCAGGTTTCTGTGAGATTCACAAGCAAAAGCATTAGTTAGAGATAATAGCAGTATCCAAAGTACTAGACTTTAACCTTTTTGCGTTGCTGACAATAATGAGGGCGAAGCTGCATAATTTAGTTCTCATCTATTCATCCATATTCTTCCACTTGTCCGGGGCCGGGTTGTGGTGGCAGCAGGCTAAGCAGGGTTGTTTGACGTCCCTCTACCCAGCAACACTTTCCAGCTCCTCCTGGGGGACTTCAAGGCGCTCCCAGGCCACATGAGATATATAATCCCTCCAGCGTGTTCTGGCTCGACCCCGGGCCTCCTACCAGTTGAATGTGTCCCTGGAAACCTCTAAGGGGCGGCGTCATGATGCCATCCAATCCTCCTGCCCATGTCACGCTCCATTTAACCTGGCTCGTGAACAAGACCCAGATCCAGTAACATGTAGTGCCACGGTCAGGAACACTGAAATGAAACTGCTACTTTTTACTATTACAACAATCCTACATGTTTCATATTCGGGGAGAGCAGAGTGAACAGTAAGTGTTTCTTTTTAGTTACTTAATCACATGCACGTTTACACACAGGGCAAAAAAAGTGAGTTCTCTGAAATGAATGAGGTGATAATTGTACGCATGCACACAACAGCAGCACCAAGAAGAATAAAGACTTTCTTTCATAGATCCTAGTGATGCTAGTATTGATGCTGCATTATCAAACCACCCACCCCTACTTGTGTAGGGACTGACTGTACATCAATCATCACAGGACTCACACATTGCCAACGTTGTGAGCTTATATAATGTAGAACACAGTATAGTTACATCATGACCCTCACGCGTTCATTTACTTTAACCTGATACATTTCTTAATCTTCCCAGAAGTTGGACTACTCCCTGGTGCCCCTCAGTAGGCGACACCCCTGTATATATATTACACATACCTACAGGATGGCTTAAAACCAGGAGTCCCATCATTTTGTAGATTCCTTATTTTAGTAAATATAAGACGAGTGAGTGACACAAAATGTCTTCCCTCTTGTTAGATCTCGTGTCGCCTGCTCTGCCGATTTCTTCAAGGTTTATTTTTCCCACTCTGAGACATGTGACGTAAAATTATAGCGGCCGCCGTGGGAATAACAACAATGAGCTTAAATTCTTGAACTTTACAAGCAACCTTTCAGTAGAGTGCTCGTGTTGCTGCAGTGCATGTTTCTGTGTATCCTTGTGTGAGAGAAAGTGTCTGTGAGTGGTTTTGGTTTTGTTTGTTTTTTGGAAATACCAAATGTGTGTGTGTTTTTTTATAAATGTTGTGTATCAGGGAGAGATAGTTAAGTGCAGGCCTTGGGCACAATGTGTTTCTCTGATGGTTAATACAGTAATACAGCCCACACACTGAAGCGTTTGATAAGAGAGAGCAATGGAGCGCTTTAGACAGGGATTGTTGTTTCAATTTCATTTAAATTGCATGTGATTCTGTGGCAATTTCTCACCACTTGAGTGTCACTTAGATAATAGCATTATATCTGCAGATTTGGGGTGTTTTGCTACCAGACGATGGAGTGAGAAATGGACAGAAACAGAGTGCTAAG
This sequence comes from Nannoperca obscura, assembly GCA_036024295.1. Taxonomy (NCBI): domain Eukaryota; kingdom Metazoa; phylum Chordata; class Actinopteri; order Centrarchiformes; family Percichthyidae; genus Nannoperca; species Nannoperca obscura. The sequence goes on from JAVQJL010012241.1 coordinate 9,371, forward strand.
CAGAAGTGAATGCCTGCTGTAATGTGCCTGTGTGCGCCAGCGAATTCCCACCCACTCGTTTTAACATCTAGAAAGCAAAGCAGCAGTGTAAAGCCCGGGCTATTGATTCAACAGTATAAATGATTGATAAGTCATATAAATATTCTACAACCAGCAGTGACTCGCTGGCAAGGAAATCGAACGGCGTGTTACATAAAAATGGAGTGTAATAGTTGGAGGTGAATGAAAGTGAAAGGTGTAGTCTCTGAGGACGGTGTGTGGAGTGGAAAGACGGGAGTGACGGGAGCTCGGGACAGACAGGAAGTGACGCTTACAGCCTGGGAGATCTGACAAGCTGCTGTAGTCCAGTGGTTCCTCTCACGTCCCCCTTCATAGGTCCAAAAAAGTCCAAATCAAATTTCATTGATGATTCTCACCTGATCTCTCCTGTTTTGTATGGAAGTTAATTAATTGAGTAAGCAAGAGAGCAACTCTGCTTCCTTTGTTCAATGTCCTCCAGGTTGTGCTCACATTGTGGCAAATTTTGTATCCCAAAACCATCATGCTGCTAAAACCTTGCATTTTAAGTACCATCGGGCTAATTATCAGTTTGTTCTGTTTTTTATTTACCTGAAGTTCAAATAAGGCTGTGTCCTTGTGAAATCTGTTGGTAAGAGCTCTCTCAGCCTGTGGAGCACTTTCAGTTTTACAGAACAACAAAACAAAATTCAGCAAGCAGATTGCAAACTGAGCGCACACAAAATCAGGGTTGTGCTCTGAAGATTTGTTCCGCTCTCTTACTCTGACCCTGTGCAATCTTTGTTGTGCAGAGTGAAAACTGCGTGGGTTTGTTTGATGCTTATGGTGAAATGGAGCCATGTGAGGGTGATGGGTGCTGAAAAAGCAGAAAGTGATCCTGTAATGAGTTATTTATTAGAAGAACATTTGTATCTTTACTTTATCAGTAACTTAACTTCTCCAACAGCTAGGTGTTGGAAGGTATTCTGACGCTTATTCAGGTCTGGCATTTCCATCCAGCATGTGAATTCAACCTGCTCACAGCAACAGGTGGATGGAAACGCACCTATTGTTTCAATGTGCAGTTTAACACCTCCGGTTTGCCTGCAGTGAGAAGATCTGGTGTGTCTGATGAAGATAGTGTCTGATGCTTTCTGCCTGCTCAGGGATGTAATGAGTGAGGAAGGTGTGACTGCTGACACCATCTGCCTCTGGCTTCAGAGAAACTCTTTCCTCCGTCTAATCCATCTTCTCTTCTCTGTTTCAACTCCCAATCTCTGACCAATCAGGTTCCTCCTCCTCCTCCTCCTCCTCCTCCTCCTCCTCCTCCTCCTCCTCCACCCCACCCCTCCACGCTGGCTGTGTGGCATTTCTCATGCAGCACCATGATTCATTGTTTATTGAAAAAGGCAGTTTATCGACTACAAACATCAATGGCGAACATTGCCACGGTAAACTTTGCTAACACCATGGCACACATCCAATGTGCTGTCCATACACACACACAGCAATCCCTTCCTACCTCTTTGTGTGTCCAGATAGTTTTGACTGGGTGGGTTTTAAGCTGTTCATTTAAAACATAAGTAGACCTTAAAGGAAAGTCCAGTTTGCACGTCAGTCGGTTCAGAGTCGGTCCCGCCTCTGACCGGGCTGACAGCCAATCATTGTTGAGGATAATGTGGCGGCACGGGTCACCCCTGAAATCTGATTGGCCGCCCAAGGTGCCACTCCTGGGCCCGCGCCTGGTGTGTGTGTGTGTGTGTGTGTGTGTGTCCGTTGTCATGATCTGTTTTCTCCCTCCATCTGTCTCTACATGTGTATTCCTACTGTCTTCTCTCCTCCTCTATACATCATCCTCACTGCTTTCCATGCGTCATCCTTTCCTTCCTCGTCCTTCCCTCCTCCCTATTCCCATTTTCCTCCATCTTTCTCCCCCTCCTCTCTTCCACTCCATCTCTCCTTTGTTTACATTTTTCTCTCTCCTCCTTCCCCTTGTTCATTCTCTTCCCTCCCTGCTTCCTCGCAGTGTGTTTGTGACCATACATAATGGAGACTTTTTCTCTCTCCTGTCTGTGACCACCGTGGCAGACGTGGTAAATAAACTCTCTCTCTCTCTCACACACACACACACACACACTGGTAGCACACCTGCTGGCAAGACAAAGGAAATGCAGCCAGTCTTAATGTGATGTGAAACACTTACAGTATCTAGCTACGCGTGTACTGTCATTTATTTATCAGCATATGAAACTCCTGCGGTCAGTGGAGGTTAATGGGATTTCATTTTGGAAGCTCAAAGAATCAAACAATGACATTTGAAACGCTCAGAAGCAGCTTACCTTTCCAGAGACAGTCTAAACTGGACTATCCACAGACGTCACTATTTTTATAAGAACAATTTTTTGGTAAAAAGGTTGATTTTGGGCAATCTGAACCTTTAATTGTTTTTGTCTTTGCATGATGTTTTGTATCCAGGTGTTTCTTCTTCTGGTCCCTTTTGGTTTATGGTTCTTTGGCCTAAAACAATAGGCAGCAAAAGATGACTTTTGTTCAACAGTGAAGAAAAAAGTGTGCTCTTGGTTGATGCAAATGAGTTTTTAAATGTATGCAATTGCATTTTCACGTTTCAAGAGCGGTAATTTAAATAACTACTGTATGTACTGCAATTACAGTACAGACTTTTCTTGCAGCAGAATAAAATTGTCTTCATTTGTACGTAAATACTCACACAAACACCAGCTAAATGTATGTAGTAAAGCTAAATGAGTGGAAATCATAGAGGTAATTATCCTTTTATCATCTCTGTATCAAACGCAGTGGAGTGCTTTTACTTCAGTAATAGTGATCAAATGCAATTTTGTTAAAAAAAAAAGTAAAAAGGACCGAACAACCTGTGAATATCACTCAACCCTCCCTTTGTTGTTTCTGCCAAATCCCTGTTATAGTCGATGATGTGCAGAAGCATCCGGGGTGGTTGTTGTGTGCTGTGTGCAGCTGCTGTCAGCCTGTTTGGGTTTTTTCCCTTTTAAGTAAAAGCGCCGCTGTAATGAGAGGCTTTTACAGTCAATTTAGACGCCTCGCCGCCCTCCAGAAAATCATAAACAGGCTCTTAATTGAAAGGAGATGTCGAGGTCAGCGTGAGACTCAGCTGACGAGAAGATGCATCGCAAAGATTCATGGCATTCGTGAGAGTTGGCGTACAACAGAGAGCTCGGAACTGCCTTTATTTTACAAGAAATCATTGAGATCTTCGTGTGTGTGAGTGTGTGTTTAAAGTTACATTATAATAATGCACACAGTGCTGACATTGAATAGAAAGTTGCCTTTTGATCACCTGCTTTCACATTAGCGCTCCTGTGGGGGTTTCTTGTGATGGTTCATTTTACTCCATTTAAACCAAACTGGTTTTGTTGTGAGTTTGTTTTACATATATTATACATACTATATATTTTTCTCCCCGACAGTTAATAATGAAATGCTGCTGACTCTCACGGCTACAGACTGCTGTCTCTTCAGTAGCAAAACACATAAAAATACAAATATTGCAGTTGATAATAAAATGCTCCCTCTCTTTCTTCTCTGTGTCTTTCACCCATACAAGAAGAGAAGAGACCAATCACCCCGGGCCCATCGTCAGGTGCCATTATCGGCGGGATCCTCGGCGCCCTCGTCTTCATCGGCGTCATCATCTGCATCATCTTCTTCATCCGCAAGCGGCAGGACGGAGAGTAAGTCTTCATTAGCGATCCTGCATATAACTCATGGCTTATTTAACCTCCACAATGAATCACCCCCTGCGGGACTAGGGCTCATTAAAACACATTACATGGCATGAGGGGCCCCAGCAGAGGAGCCTGGTCACAAGTCCTGACCTGAAGTTTATCCCGTGAGGCCAGCTGGCGAGGGGGGGGGGGGGGGGGGGGGGGGGGGGGGGGGGGGG